>SEYY01023985.1:7500-26504 GCA_009176605.1 Armadillidium nasatum | reverse complement strand
GTAATATTATTCATTGACTCATGCATTACATTATAAATACTCTTAATATTGCTATGACTCTTGGCTTTTTGTCATTCATTATTTAATTTATATTTAGTGATATCACCCATAAGAGAAATGCCTACAGGGGTTTTTAAAGCTATACCATCACCAATTTTAATAATACCTTCATGTACAAGATGAATATAGTCAGCTCCAATTAACACATCAACATTGCCAACTTCATCAGAATTTAAACTTTTATCAGCAATGATATAAGTAGGCTCTAAATTATTAATTATTTCTTTTAAACCTGGAACTTTGATAGAATCATTAGATACTTTATCAATTACAAGAGTGTTTAAAGTAGTTTCTACATTACCAATTTTAACAGGAACATCAGCCATATTACATGTAAAGTTATCTGAATCTTTTCTTGCAAATGATGATATGTTAATTGTTTCTGACTTAGTTTCATAAGGTATATTCAACTTATGAAGGAGTGATTTATTAATAAATGTTTGTTGTGAACAAGTATCGATATATGCTCGTACATCAACTAAGTTATTTTGATCATTTTTAATTTGTAAGGTCATAGTTGGCAGTAAAATAGGGTTTGTAGTGACAGTACCATTTAAATTAATGTGACCATTTGTTACTTTAGAGTTAAAAGGTTTAGATTTTTTATTTTTATTTTCATTTTTATTTTCATTTTTACTTTCAAAATCACCAGGACACATTGATACTACATGATCATCACTACATTCTCTACATTTATATTTTAGTTTAGTTTTACACTCTTTCTTATTGTGGTTCTCACCAGTACATTTTTGACAAAGCTTTAACTGATCACAACGCTTAACTCTAGCCTCATAATTAGAATATTTGTCGCAACTACTTGAATTATGTTCTACACTACTACAGAATTTACATTTAAAATTAGAAGCTGATACAGTTACATTATTATTAAAACTCTGTAAAGAAGCGTGAGGCCTTTCTGGTTTTATTTCTACATTTGACCTAGTTTGTTTATTATTGTGTACATATTTTGAACGAGTGTTATCAGAATTATTATGTTTTGGAGGTGTATTAGTTTTAGTAGATTTATAAAGAGAAAGTATAGTAGGGAAATTCTCTCTAATAGACTCTAAACTGGGGTAAGTTTTCATTTATCTTATTTTGAAACATCTCTCTTACAGTTAAGGGAATTCTACTAAAAACTATGGTCTCAATAAGCCATGACGACTCTTCAATATTTAATTTATAATTTGAAATTTGACCTAAAAGACACTCAAGTTCACAGTAAAAGTTAAAAAGGTCCTCATAATTATCTTTACAAAGCTTTAAATTAATTAACTTTAGAGCTAATTCATATTTAATTTCATCTAAATTTAAGTAAGTTTTGTTAAGAATTTGCAAAGCAGTCTCATAAGTGCTATCGACAACTGGCAATGATTCAACCAATTTTAACGCGCCACCCTTCAGGTACTTTAACAAATAACAAAACTTATCTACATTAGCAACTGATGATTTATTTCCAATTGCAGAATTAAACTTGTCAAGAAATGGTTGATATTTAGTTTTATCACCGTCAAAAATTGGGATTTCTAAAGTAGGCAATTTAGGTCTACTTTCATTTTCATGAATACTTAAGTTATGTACACTACAATCTTTCATTGCTTCCACTAAACTTGAATTTAATTCTTGTTCTTTAAGTTTAATAATTTCTTCATATTTAGTTTGTACATTTAATATATTTAAATTTACATCATTAATATACTTGTCATTACTTACTAATAAATCAGCATAATGCTGATCGTCAAGATCAGAGAGATCATCATGTTCGGTTATTATTTCTTGATCTAAAATTAATATTTCTTGTTTATATCTATTTAATGAGGACAATACATTTTCAATTTGTAATTTGTTAGGACTAGAAAGGGTACTGAAATCATTTAAAATCCTTGTAATAACTCCCTTTCGAGCAGACCTCTTTCTTTTTAAAGAAACTAATATATTTTGAGCCATTTTTAAAATATAAAAATATATACGATATGCAAGAAATATTAATTTTTAATAATACTCAAATATGGTAAACCTACTCTAAGTTTAATAACGTTACCAAAAATTTGATAAATTCAAATAAATATATTTACGCAAGTAATATATCAACTTACCAAAAAAATATTAATAAGGCTAAACCAGGTTATGATAAATACTGGTTACAGTCCATAAATTTTTACCTAAAATTGGCTACACAAAATTATTTTTATTTATATTTCATTTTTAGATTTAAACTTACTTATGTTTAAATCTAGATAATAAATAACACCACTTTTGTGTTGATCTAACCTGAATTAGGCTAGTAGTTCCATTTGAATTCGCAATGCGTACGTATATTGCTAGCTACAACAACCTTGTCTTGTACGAAAAAATCTACTACTGTTAGTGCTACAATTACCCTAAATAATTAAATAAGCTACTTTAAACTTTAAATAAATGCAAATGAGGATGGCAATTAATAGTGCTGATTCATAATTGTAAATAATACATCAATTTTGTTAATTAGGGCTACTGGTAGGCTATAGCAAAAGTCTAGAACATAACCCTAGACTAAGCAATCAAATTTGAGAAAAAAGATTAAATGATTTTAATTACAATATTTATAATAATGGGCTTGAAAGTCTGCCCCGCATCTCCACCACTATACGAAAAAATATTATTGTGTAATGAATATCTTATTGCCTCAATCAACTCAACTCTAGCATAGACCTAAGTTAAGTGTATTCGAGCTTTTATTAATATTACTTATAGAGGAAATTGTCCCCTATACTAAATTATAAAATTAATAAAAGAGATCGAGACACCGTATAAAAAAAAAAGTAATAATAATTAATTAATTAACATTTAAATACAGTGAGATAATAATGAAGTTAGGACCCATAGTTCACTAAGAATACAGAAATTTCCTCTCACCTTATTTATGGTAATAGTCTTCTCAATCTTCTCTGGACCGGTCCTTTTTGTTGATAAAAATCACTGTATTTGGGTAGTTTTTTTATTAACACGTTGACTGCCAGAAAATGGGGCTGAGCCCATTTTTAAATTTTTTTTTATTTTTTAACCTATTGAGCTGAAATTTTCAGTATATATAGCTTTTTTCCCGACGAAAATAGTCCATTTCTAACGTTTTTACGAGTGATTAACCGTTTAGAAGTTATTTGGGGTCAAAAGTTAAAAAAAAAAAAAATAGTGGGGTCAAACCACTGGTCCACATGCCCTGAAATTTTAACTGAACAATCTTAGCCCCAATTTATGGATGCTGTACAAAGAGATTTTTGATATCACGTCTAGAAAAAAAGTAATAGGCACTCAAATTTTTTTTTGAAAAAAATTATACCTTTCCGGAGAAAAAAATTATTAAAAAAAAAATGCCTCGAACAATTTTTTTTATTTTTATATATTGTTTAGAAGAGGGATAGGTCTATAACTTACGTTTATAACATTATAAAATAATATTTGTTTGAAGAAAGATATAGTTTCTCAAACGTTTAAAATTTTTGAAAATTGGCACAAAAATGGACCTCATTTGAATAGCTATATCTCAAAAATACCGAATCAAATCGAATAATATATTGAAAAGAATTTTTAGCCCTATCAATTCTCTATAAACTCACAAAAATTGAACTATCTAATCATTGTAGTTTTTTTTTTAAAAATATTTTTTTTAAAAAAGTTGGAAATTTTTTTTTTAACAATTTTTGACTTTCGATAGTTGGTCAGTATTGGGGTAATAAAAATTTTTCTGTACATCTGACAGCAAAACTTTATAATAAAATTTTGTAGCCAATAGTCTTAGGAACACACACTCTAAATTTGAAACCAAAAAATTTTTTTATGTGGCCTCACCGTAGATTTAAACATTCCTAAAATTTCTGAAATAACTTCTAAACTTTAACTCTCTCGCAAAAACGTTAGGAATGGAGTTTTTTCGTCGGGAAAAAAGCTATCTATATTGAAATTTTCAGGAGAATCGGATGAAGTTTTTTTTTTTTTTTTTTTTTTGCTCCTTATGACCACCGGTGCGTCAGATGGCACTCAACGTGTTAATAATAGCTGCCATCATATAAATTAAGTTTTCACTTACAAACTCAAGTTACACGTTGAAGTCCTATTTCAGCTAATACCCAAAGTCCTTTTCTGTTTGTTTTCTTTAGTTTTCTAGTTGGTGTTCATTTCTTCTTCTTTGTAACCATAGGTTCCAAAACCTTAATTTATCTCACTATGGTTTTAATTCATAAATTAAATATATATATATATATATACTTACTTATGTATATATATATCTTATAATTCGTTAGAATACATACCACAGTTTCAATAAGTAATGGAGCAAAATTTAGAATTTAGTAAGTAGGATCTTCTAACATTTTATTTTATTTTATTCAATTTTATTGCTGTAATAATATATATTTTAACATTAGTTAACTTTCACATTAATATATATATATAATTATACACAATTATATATATATATATATATATATATATATATATATATATATATATATATATATATATATATATATATATATATATATATATATATATATATATAATATAAATAAAAAAAAATTTGTTCGAGAAAAACTAACTCAACCTTCGCTTATAAAGGTTAGTCTAATACTGAAATTAAAAAAAAACTTTATACAATGCTCTCAAGCACCACACCATTTAGTTTCTTTCTAAAATGACAGTAAAAAAAAAGATTGTCATTTTCTTTCTTGATACAGAATTTCAATCTGTATAAAAGCTTCCTTGTAAGATCAAAATTATATTCTAATAATTACTAAACTTACCAAATACCATTTCAAACATGTCCAGAGAAAACTCGAGAAAAATAATTTTAAAAATTTTTTTATTTTATTAAATAAAAAAAAATCTTTAATGAATAATGAATAACAATGTACCTCAGACAAATAAACAAAAAATTTTTGTTACTCAAGCATCATGCAATGTTAAAGAAATAATAAATAATCAAATCACCTTAGAATTAATAAGGAAAGAAATATGAAACAATCAATTCACCTTTTGAAATGAAAAGAGAAAAGAAATATTTATTCATTCAAAGAAATAGTACATGCAAAAAAAAAATTTTCTTAACGTCCTATATATATAAATATATATATATATATATATATATATATATATATATATATATATATATATATATATAATATATATATATATATATATATATATATATATATATATATATATATATATATATATATATATATATATATATATATATATATATATATAAACAAGTATTTAAATTTTTTTTTTTTTTTTCATTTCGTCAAAAAAAAAAATTTAAAAAAATACTAAGTCTTTTTAAAATGACTTCTTAATTTTCTAGGAGAAATATTTTGTACATTTTGTGTTTTTCTAGTTTGACTTCTTAGTTTCATTGGGGAAGTATTTTGTAAATTTTTAAACATTGGATATGGTTTATAAGAAGGATCTTTATCTCTATTGTCAATCATTAATGGAGAAGGAGAAAAATTTGAAAATGAATTTTTATGTCTTAAAAGAGGAGAATTAAGATGAGTATTATTTTCTAAAGAAGAATGAGAAGATTGTTTAGAGTTTTGTGTATGATAAAGAATCTTTGGAGAATGAGATTGAAAGTTAGAAGAAGTTTGAGAATGAGGATGAGTTTGTGAATTTTGAAAAGACTGTGGAGAATGAGGAAGAAATTTAGGAAAAGTTTGAGAATGAGAAGAGTTTGGAATAGTTTGATGATAAGAATTTGGAAGAGTTTGAGGATAAGAAGAATTTTGAGAAGTTTTATGATAAGAACGAAAATCTTGAAGGATTTGTGGATGAGAAAAGTTTTGTGAAGATAGAAATTTAGAATTTTGTTTTGTTATATTTTCTGGAGAAGAAAATTTTTGTGAAGAAATGCTTAAATCTTTTGAGCATTGATTATTGTCTCCCAACAAACTTTGATTATTCAGTCTGAAAAATGAACTAGATGTACTAGGATTAGTATTCACTTTAGATAAAGAAGAATCAATTTTAAAATGTACTTTCTTTTGAGAATTATTTATAGAATCTTGTACATTTGTTGAAGGATACGATTTTAAACATGATTTTAAAGTATTTTCTTCAGAACATAATTTTGGATATGGTACTATTTTAAAATTATCTATATGAATAACAAACTTTTTATTAGTCTCTAAACATTGTAATAAATATTTTCCAAACTTTAAAATATTAACTACTAAATATGGACCTTTCCATCTACTCGCTAACTTTGGAGATTGATGTGGAGGTTTAACTGAAAGAATATATACTCTATCACCAATACAAGCTCTACGAATTGGTGCATTTTTGTGTTGTCTATTTGCTATTTTTGCAGTTTTTGTCTGCAATTTATCACGACTAAGTTCGCGTATAGCCGAAGCTCTTTCAAACATTTCAGCTGTATAGTCATGTAAAAATTCTTTACTTTCATTCTGTGACTTTCTTTCAATAAAAGGAGAAGTATAATCAGGAAGATTATAAGGTAGTCTTTTAACATAATAATGTAGAAGAAAGAAGAAGAATTTAAAGCAATTTGACAAAAAGGTAAAAATTTTCCCCAGTCATCCTGATTAGAATTAACATAATGTCTTAGTTTTCAATATTTTTGTTCTCACGCTCTACGATTGAATTACTGATTGGATGATAGATGGAAATATTTACATTTCTAATTCTCCAGAGCTTACATAATTCTGTGAAGAATTCAGATTTAAATTCAGCTCCATTATCTGTAATCATAATATTAGGTGTTGAATGACGCATAATAATTCTTTCTAAAAATGTTTTTGCTACTTGTTTTCCATCCCTTGAAGGAACAGGGCAAATTTCTGTGTACCTAGTTAAGGAATCTTTAAAAACGAGTATGTAACGACTATTTGTAGCTTTACATCGTGGAAAAGGACCTAATGTATCGAGGTGAATTCTAGAGAAGGGCTGGAAAGGTAAGGGATATGTACTTATACCTATAGGATGTGGTTTATTGCCTTTTACTTTTAAACAAGATGTACATTCTTTACAAAAAATTTCACAAAGTTTTGAAAGATTAGGAAAAGTATAAAATTCACGAACACGTTTCATTGTACGAAAACTTCCTGGATGTCCATTACCAAGTGCGCTGTGTGAAATGTATATGACAGAATATATCATTGAATCTGGAACTTCTAATAACTATCTATTGTCTGCTGTTACATAGTAAAGTAAACCATTTATAATTGTGTGAGGTAAACCTAATCTATTACTAGGTAAATTTTCGAACCATTTTATTAAAGGAGATAATCTGGGACAAGATCGTTGTTCTTTATAAAAGTTTTCTTTAGTTAGATCAAAAATAGAAGTGTTTAAAGAAGATACACTCAATATAGAATGAGTAACATCAGGAGCAGGATTCCTGGATAAGTAATCTGGGACTACATTTAATTTTCCTTTCTTGTAAATAAATTTTGGATTAAAAGACTGTATTTTTAAGTTACATCTTTCAAGACGACCAGTCAATTGACGGTGTCTGAACAAATGAATGAGTGCGGAGTGATCAGTAATTATTGAAATAGATAATAGTTCTAAATTTAGAAAGAGCATGTATTACAGCTAAAGCTTCCCTTTCTGTAGTGGAATAGTTTCTTTCTGCTTTAGTTAAAAGACGAGAAGTAAAAGCAAGAGGTTTTTCTAATCCATTCGAATCTAATTGGGCTAATACTCCACCCAAACCAAAATCTGAAGCATCAACGCTTAATATAAAAGATTTAGAATAATCTGGAAAAGAAAGAGCAGGGTCAAGTAGTAATTGTTTCTTAAGTGTGTCATATGCAATTTGCTGTTCTAGATTCCATTGAAAAGAAGTGTTTTTCCTAAGAAGTTGCGTAAGGGGATGTGCAGTATGACTATAATTAGGTATTAAATGTCAAAAAAAATTAAAGAAACCTAAAATTGAACGAACTTCTGAAATATTAGTAGGCATTTTAAAACCTTTTAAAGCATCTAGTTTGTTTGGGTCAAGACTCAGACCTTTTTCACTCACCTTGAAACCGAGATAAGTAACGCTAGTTTTGAAAAATTCACATTTTTCTAGTTTTATACGTAAATTTGCTTTCCTCAAAGCTTTAAAAACTTTCGAAAGACTATTATAATGTTCATTTATATTTTTACTAAAAATTAAACAATCGTCAATAAAAAGTAAACAGTATACTCCAAGCAAACCTGAAAGTGCCATTTCCATCGCTCTACTAAAAACTGATGGGCTATTTGTAGTACCTTGAGGCATGCGAAATGGCTCGAAATGACCTCTGGCAGTTGAAAAAGCTAATAATCCTCTACTTTCTTTATCAACAACTATGTGTGTAAAACAGGAAAGTAAATCTAAAGTACTAAAAATTTTTGCATTTCCTATAAGAGAAAGACTTTCACTTATATTTGGCAAAGGAAATCTATCTGGAACTGTAAGACTATTGAGCTTTCTATAATCGATAACTGTCCTATATTTAGTACTATTTTTCTTAGGAATTACAAGAATAGGAGAAGAAGAAGGGGAATTACTTGGAACTATATATCCTTTCTTTAAACTATCTTCTACCCAATCATCTATAGCTTGTAAATATTTGTGAGGATGTCTGTATGGAGTAGTGTATACATAATCTGGGCTTCCTTCTTTCAATTTAATTTTGAAAGTTAGTAAGTCGCATTTCCCAACTGGATCATTATCTAGAGAAATTATGTCTCTGTTTTTAACAAGAAAATCAAGCATTTCTGTTAACTGTTCTGGTTTTTGTAATACATAAGAATTTTTGCAGAATTTGAAAGCAGTATTTCTTTGTAAACTTTTCTGATTTCTTCATCAGGAAGATCTGATGAATAAGTAGTAGTAGCATTTACAGAAGAAAAATCATTAAAATTTGCATGATTTTCTGTAATTTGTAATGGAGAAGCTGTAGTTAAAAATGAATGAGGATCTAAATTTACAGAATTTGTTCCTAAATTTAAGCATTCTAAAAGAATATTACCATTAGTACAGTTACTTAAAGTTGAACCTATAAAAATTTGACTATTACTACGAAGATCATTTCTGTTTTCTGTAACAAGAGTGAGGTTTTCTGGTGGATATGTTTGCAAATCAGATTCTACTTTAACATTTAAAATGTACTTAGAATTTGGTAACAAAGTAGTTTTCTCTTTTGTAAAAACTTTATACTTAACTGTATCATCTAAAACAATATTTTTAGGATATAATATAGGATTAAAGTCATAAAAATTTTCATGAAATGAAGAAGTGTTTATATTTTGTTGTCTATTTTCAGAAAAAGAATTGTTAGTTTGTGAAGAAAAATCATCAAGACTAGTTTTCAATTCGTGTAATTCATTCTGAAGATACTGTAATTTAGCATTATAAAAGTAATCAGAATTTTCTGTAGTTAGAGATTTACTCTCTGAAACAGGATCTATATCTATAGAGATATAATCAGGTTTATTAATCTTTTGCTTTGTGAGTGTGTGTCTTCTGTATTTGAGAAATATTTTCAGAAGAAGATTTAAAATGAGTATTTGCCATTGGCAATAATGGTAAAGGTTTTAACTCACCTTTATCTTTTAAATAAGCAGTTTGAGAAGAGTAATCTAAAAGTAAAGGAATTTTAGTAAGTATATCACATCCAATCAAAATGTCTTTGGGATAAGTACAGCAACTGTCTTCTACAACTATGAAATCACAAATGAATGGAGTTTCCAGTATGATTAATTTTAAAGTAGTTTTACCATAAACTAGAAGTTTATCGCCTGAGATAGACTTGAGAATTACATTAGTTTTTCTAAGAACAGGAACATCATTAGAATTAGAAAAAGTGCATAGTTTTGTGAATAAAGATAGTTTCACCAAACTTTTCATAGATCCGCCATCCAAAAAACTTGTATTTGAATATGTATATGAATAATTATGAGTAATAGAGATAGGTATACCAAATAAAGTATTCAAAGTTTTATGAGATTTTCTATTAATAGCTTGAAAAGAAAGTTAAGAATTCATTTCTGAAGAATCATTATAATGAAGTGAAGTATTTGCATTTTATTTATTGCCCTTGAAATCATTCAATGATTTTGTTTGTATCTTTTAAGAACTTATTACTAAAAAAGTATCCATCACTATCCATTTTTCTCGAAAGTTTTACTTCAAAGTTTTCACTTTCTCTCTTTAAACTGTTTTCTATGCCTTGAAACTTGTTATATATCTCTTTCTGAAACAGCGTACATTGCCATAACTTCTGCTCTTTAAACTCTCGAATCAACCCTTAACTATTTTACTTTAGTTTTCTTTCAATTTTACTTCATTTTCGCTATTTGCATACAGAGATCAAAATAGAGAAAGATAGATAAAATCAAGCAATTAACAATGATTACGCAAATACACATACATGGTGTACGTCTTAGCAAGTGGTTCTATATTTTTTTCTGATTATAATATAATAACCATTGAAGAAGACGAATAATATTATTTTCCTTTTAACATTCATTGTTAAACATTGGATACTTCACGAATCTAATTACTTTGAAAGAGCCAACTAAATAGCAAGTAGAAAAAGCTTGGAAGGTGGTTGCAGATCAATTGAACTCAAATCCTTTTCCAGAAAACAATAAAAATTTCAGTGTCTGAAAACAATTCTTTTATTTAAACACAAGACGAGGTTTTCCACATTATAAAGCATCTTCAAAAAGAGATATTCAAGCCTCCCTATAATATTAATATTCAAAAGGTTTATTTTCTTGAGATCATTCTTGGAAGTATAACAATGTTTCTTTACCAAATTATTTGCAGTTTAGAAGTTGATAATTCTTTGAATACTAAATATTTTCAATAGGCCCTTGCTTCTATCTTCCCTTAAAGGCGTCACTCGTCTCCGTTTATATTAGAATTTAGGAAATAAATCCATATCTGTTTCTGAGAATGCAAAACCCAGAACTTTTCATCTTACCAGCCCATAAACTTATAATGATTCTCTTCAATTAGTTTTTGGCCTGCATTATTTTATTATTCTCACTATTACAATGACGATTTGTGCCTGAAGTCTTTAGATGTCAACATCACTCTCTGAGAATAGGCTTGATTTTATTACACACACACATGCGTACACCTACACTCATATATATATATATATATATATATATATATATATATATATATATATATATATATATATATATATATATATATATATATATATATATATATATATATATATATATATATATATATATATATATATATATATATATATATATATATATATATATATATATATATATATATATATATATATATATATATATATATATATATATATATATATATATATATATATATATATATATATATATATATATATATATATATATATATATATATATATATATATATATATATATATATATATATATATATATATATATATATATATATATATATATATATATATATATATATATATATGGAAATTTAGCATAAATAATGAACTAACTTGTCGATATGCTAGTTGGAGTTGAAGTTGAAGTTGAATATGGGATTGATGATGTTGTTACTGAAGTTGATGTAGTCGTGATCGCATCTGAAGGTCGAACTGGAACTATAACATAGGGAAGAAATCTGAGTTCTTTTTTTTTATTTTTATTTTATCTGATAATTATATTTTTGAAAAACATGTATTTTCTCATTTCAGTAACTTCTAAAGAACAAAAATTGAATTAACTTACTGCTTTCTTCCTGATTTGTAATACACTCTACTGAGTCTTCAATTTGGTGTGAAAGGAAAGAGGGAATGACCTTTTTATCCACAAACAAACACTCGTTTCCTGTGAAGAACATCAAATGAGCCCATTTTCCTTCATTGGTTCTCAAGTTGCAATGTAAAACCGAGTTCTTATCTTCTCGAATCTTCTTCGATCTCTCGAAATCCTTCGAACTCATGAACGTTTTCTTCCAGACTTTGTCCGAGATCATAAAACCATCACACTGCAACAAATATGATGCAATTATAGTAGTTGTAAATATAATCATACTTCTTTTTCTATAAATTAACATTCTAAAATAAACCTTAAAATCGGGAAAAAACACAAATTAGAATTTGGCAGATTGTTTAAAACAAGCTATTTGACAAATATCTCTTTTACACTGAAGTTAATATATATATATATATATATATATATATATATATATATATATATATATATATATATATATATATATATATATATATATATATATATATATATATATATATATATATATATATATATATATATATATATATGGTGGGCTAGACAATTCTGTTTCACTCCGTTGCCCTTTGGTTCGTTGCTTTTCGCGTTTCATCTTCTCAGAGGGTCTCTAGTGTACCCTATACTCACACCGGAGTGCCTATGCTCCCATAACTATCCTCCTTCTTCACATGAGTCCTACAAATTTAACAGCGCTTATACTTACGTTACCTATTAAATAAATCAAAAAGGCGTAACATAAATCTACCTCGGAGAATCCAAGTGGGGCGGATTCCAAATATAGCCCCTCATCCACACCTTCCCCCATCACCACTTGGGAGTTGGTGGCCTCCGGTGATGGGGTTCGCTCCACCAAGACCTTGTTGCCGACTTTCCCTGATGCACGGTCTTCTTTTTTCATTAATTTCTGCAACATTCTCGGTCTTTTTTCTAATCTCCACTTTGTCGAACACCACCTCTCTTATTCTAGACCTCATCTCTTGTTCTTAACTGAAACTCAGGTGTCTGAGAGCTCTGACAACAAACCCTACTTTGTTTCCTCCTACTGTCTCTATTCTCAATTTTCAGACAAAGGCGGATGCTGCGCATATGTGTGCAATGGTGTTGTCTGTTCTCGTGTCTCTAATTTTGAGTCTTCTGAATTCTCTACTTTATTCCTTAAACTTTCTTGCAACTCTACAACTAAATTCATTGGTTCTGTCTACTTAACTCTTAACTCTACAGACTATCTAAAATTCTTCGACTATCTTAACTCCAAAATGGAACACATTCTTTCTTCTTCTCCTTTCTATGAAATCATCATTTTAGGTGATTTCAATATTCACCACCGCCAATGGCTTTCATCTAGTTCTCATGATACAGCTGGTGAACTCGCCTGCAACCCGCTTTTCTATCCAAAACAACCTTGAACAGTTGGTGCATCTCCCTATCCGTATCTCTGACCGTCTTGGTGATGAATCCAACATACTAGATCTTTTCCTAACTTCTTATCGTTCTCCTTACACTGTTAAACTCTTTCCTATTCTGGGTTCATCCGATCATCTTCTTTTCTCTGTATCTTGTCCTGTCTCTTCAAGTCTTCCGCTGGAACGGGCCCCGCCTTCGGGGAGGAGACGTTTCTGGCATTTCAGTGCTTCTAACTAGTCTGACTTGCGATCGTACTTTCTGATTTTCCATGGAATGATTAATGTTTCCGTGGGAGGGGTCCCTCAGAGTGTGCAGAACGCATAACTGAGGTGATTCTCTCTGGCATGGAGACGAACATTCCATATTCTTTCCCTTCTACTAAACCTAACAAACCTTGGTTTTACTCTGCTTGTTCTCGTGGTATCGGTCGCAGAGATGCTGTCCTTAGGATTATCGTCGTTTTCAAATTCCAAAAACTCTTCGAGATACCAAAACTCTTTTCTCCGCCACAAAAGCAATAATCTTTCTGGCTCCTCTTCTCTCGCTCTTTCTGGCATTTTGCAAAAAATGTCAACTCTAACTTTGCTTCTTCCTCTTTCCCTCCTCTAGTTTCTTCTGGCAGTTCAACTGCCGTTTTGCCTTCCTCAAAAGCTGAACTCTTTGCTGAAATTTTTGCCTTTAATTCAACCTTAGACGATTCCGGAGCTGTTCCTACTCCTTCAACCTCCTCCAACTTATTTATGCCTAAAATTGTAATTTCTTCTAAAGATATCATTTCTGCTCTCTCTGAGCTTAACACTAAGAAGGCGTACGGTCCTGATGGTATCCCTCCTGTGGTTCTCAAAACTTGTGCTTCCGAGCTTGCACCCTGCCTTGGTAAACTATTTCGTCTATGTCTTTCTACTTCAACATTCCCATCTTGCTTGAAACGTGTGCTCATTCAGCCTGTGTCGAAGAAGGGGGATCCATCTTAACCCTCTAACTAACGTCCAATTTCATTGACCTCCATTCTTTCTAAAGTTTTCGAATCTATCCTTAACAGGAAGATTTGGAAACATCTCAATTCTTCTAATCTTATCTCTGATTGCTAGTATGGCTTTCGTAAGAAACGCTCTTCTGGTGATCATCTTTCCCTTCTCTCTGACTCTTGGTCCTCAACTCTTCTGCATTTCGGTGAATATTTTGTTGTCGCGCTGGACATATCGAAAGCTTTCGATAGAGTCTGGCACAAAGCTTTGATTTCCAGACTTTGTTCTTACGGAATCTATCCATCTCTCTGTGGCCTTCTCTCTGATTTCCTTTCTGGTCGTTCTATAACAGCTGTTATAATCGGCCACCGTTCTTCCTATAAACTAGTGATGGCATCCGCATCCGCATGCGAGGATGCGGAGCATCCGCACAAAAATCAACATCCGCATCCGCATCTGCATCCGCACTTTCGGAAATTCAACATCCTCATCCGCATCCGCATCCGCATCCGCACTTGCAAAAATTCAACATCCGCATCCGCATTCGCACTTCTCCAAAATTCGACATCCACATCCGCATCCGCATCCGCAAATTAGAAAATATGACATCCGATCCATCACTAATATATATATATATATATATATATATATATATATATATATATATATATATATATATATATATATATATATATATATATATATATATATATATATATATATATATATATATATATATATATATATATATATATATATATATATATATATGCGAATTGTAGATCAAGAGTGAGGGTGAAGAGAGAACTATCGGATTGGTTTAGCATAGGAGTGGGATTGAGACAGGGGTGTGTAATATCTCCATGTTATTTAATCTATTGATGAATGGTTTACTTAGAAAAATGGAGAGAGAAGAGAAGAATATTACGTTGAGAAATATGGAGGGTGAATGTGAAGTGAATGTTTTACTTTTTGCAGATGATGCGGCATGTGTTGGTGGCAGAATCTGGAGAAAAGATGAGAATACTTGTGAGAGAGTTTGAAGGGAAATGTGCAAACACGAGATTGAAATTCAATCCAGCGAAGAATAAAGTTATGAGGATTGGAGGTGGGGATGAGGAAATGTGGAGGGAGGAATTGGTTTGTAGAAGTGTGAGAATGGAAACTTGAGGAGGTGAATGAATTCAAATATCTAGTAATGTTGGGTGGAAGGTAAGGGTGGGACGGAAAAAGGAATAAAGAACAGAGTGGTAGAAGGAATGAAAGTATTGGGGGGCCTAAGAAAAGTATGGAAGAAAGGAAAAATTTCGAAAGAAATAAAGATAAGAATGTTTGAATGAATGTGTTCACCTTCTGTATTGTATGTGTGTGAAACATAGACGATAAGTGCTCGGTCGAGAAAAAGTTTCAATATCTTTGAGATGAAAGATTTGAGAGCGATATATAAATTGAGAAGGATTGATAGGATTAGAAATGAAAGAATAAGGGAGATGTGTAAATGGAAGAAGGGTGTAATTGATAGAGAGGAGGAGAATGTGCTAAAATGGTTTGGACATATGTGAAGAATGAAAGAGAACAGAATGGTTGGCAAGGTACGTAGATCCGATGTAGATAGGGAAAGGGTAGGGGGAAGGGAAGGCCGAAGTGGAGATGGATGGATGGAGTGAGAGGATTTTGATGGAAGGAATTTGAGTTTAGACGAGGGTAGAAGATTTGTGGAAACAGAGATGGAGTGAGGTGGTGAAAGCGTTGAAAGGTAAAAATAGTTATGTTTGTAAGGGAATTGTGGCGGGCCCACCTCACGAAAGTGGGAAAGGTGATATTGATTAAATATAAATATAATATATATATATATATATATATATATATATATATATATATATATATATATATATATATATATATATATATATATATATATATATATATATATATATATATATATGATATATATATATATATATATATATATATATATATATATATATATATATATATATATATATATATATATATATATATATATATATATATATATATATATATATATATATATATATATATATATATATATATTATATATATATATATATATATATATATATATATATATATATATATATATATATATATATATATATATATATATATATATATATATATATATATATATATATATATATATATATATATATATATATATATATATATATTATTTTACAGAACGCCACCACTCACGGGCAGATTATAATTAACATCCGCATCCGCATCCTCATCAAAATTAACATCCGCATCCGCATCCGCATCCGAACTTTTCGAAAATTCAAAATCCGCATCCGCATCCGCACTTTCGAAAATTCAACATCCGCATCCGCATCCGCATTCGCACTTTTGAAAATTCAACATCCGCATCCGCATTCGCACTTCTCCAAAATTCAACATCCGCATCCGCATCCGCATCCGCAAATTGGAAAATATGACATCCGATCCATCACTACTATAAACCTATTAATAGTGCTGTTCCTCAAGGATCTGTTCTATCCCCAACACTTCTGCTTTTCAGTAATGATGATCTTCTCTCTATTACTTCATCACCTATCCACTCCTATGCCGATGACTTCATCCTTCATTCCTCTTTTCATTTTGAAAGGAACCCCTCCCAACAACTGTTAATAGAAGCAAGGAGGGTGGACTTGGAGCAACTACCCTCTGATCGATCTCGCATTTCAAAATGGGGCAGAGAAAACGTGTCGTTTTTAATGCCTCAAAAACTCAATTCCTCCATCTCTCTACTCCACACAATCTTCCACACAACTATTATATCTTCTTCGAAAACACAAAACTCAAACCTTCATCTTGGTGTTCCTTTTTCTCGTGATCTTTCTTGGAAAGATCACATTATTTATCTTTCTAAACAAGCTTCTATAAGGTTGGGTGTTCTGAGGCGCCTACAGCATTTCTTCAATCTAACCCAGTTGCTTGCTCTCTATAGGCTTGCTTGTATTGTTCGCCCCTGTATAGAGTATGTGCCACACATCTGAGGGGGTTCCACTCATGCAGCTCTCTTGGAAAAGGTGGAGTCTAGGCTTTTCGCCTTATCAACTCTCCTGCTCCCACTTATTCTCTCCAATCTCTTTCTTCCCGTCGAATTGTTGCGTCACTCTCTCTTTGTACTATCGCTATTTCAATGAACACTGCTCTTCTGAATTCTCTCGTCACATACCTCCTCCACTGAGAAGAGCTCGTGCGACATGCCTTTCTACACAGTCTCATCCTTTCTATATCCAACTCTCTGACCCCGACGTAACCGCTATGCTTAATCTTACATGTACTCTACTGGTAAAGTCGGGAACACTTCCTTTATCTATTTTTCCAACTTCCTATGACTTATGCACCTTCAAACGCGGTGTATCAGGTCATGTCAGCCTTTAATTTGACCATGTTCCTGACTTTCCCCTAACTCTGATGGAATTTTGGTAGGCCTCTGGCCTTTGCCACCAGAGGTGAAATAATATATATAATACATACATACATACATATATATATATATATATATATATATATATATATATATATATATATATATATATATATATATATATATATATATATATATATATATATATATATATATATATATATATATATATATATATGAAAGATTAATATAATTTTTTTTTTTTTTTTTTGAAACGTGTTAATTAATTATTTCGAAGTATAAATTTAAATCTTTATTTTTCCAAATTAAAATATAAATTCTATTTAGAATATAAAATGATTGAATGTCTCAATGGTAATAAAACCTGTCCTTTTTTTTGAGTGAGTGTGTGGCATGCGTTCTAATTCCAAAATAATCTTGAGAACGAAAGGTTTAACTTTTATTAAAGAAGAATGAATAGCAAGGAATGTAAACCAATTCTTCTTCTTTTCTTCTTTTTTTTTCTTTCTTTTTATTTTTATTTCACTTCCATCTTCTTCTTCTTCTTCTTCTTCTTCTTCTTCTTCTTCTTCTTCTTCTCCTAAGAGTATATTTCCCTTTTAACAGAAGATACTTTACTAAGTTTCTGTAAGTAACTCTTACAACAAGCTTATTTAAATGTGTTCAGTGACCTTTTTAATGTGATGAAATACTTCCAAGAAGGTATAAAAAAATGCGCTTAACTTAAATTCTCAAAAAAAAAAAAAAAAATGAAAAAAAAAATAAATAAATAAATAAATTCAGAAAAGAAAAATATTTCAAAATGTGTAAAACGTCTATAAATGATAATAAATATATACTTTTCGTTGGAATTTGTTTGTTTTTAGCAAATAAAAAACCACTCATTATTTACATGAGAAAAAGTTCAATTATATATCTTTACAAGATATTGTTTGTTACTTTTTTAAAAGGCATTCTTTATAGATATTATTATTATTATTATTATTATTATTATTATTATTATTATTATTATTATTATTATTATTATTATTATTATCATTATTATTATTGTTATTACTATTATAATTATTATTATTATTATTATTATTATAATTTGTAATAATAATAGTAGTAGTAGTAGTAGTAATAATATTATTAGTATTCTTATTATTACTCGTATTACTTTTGAGCTAAGATCACGAATTCTCTCTCGAGAAGCCCTTTTTCATTTTGTTTCAATACATATTAAGTATTTGATGAATTGTTTATTTGAATTTTGCAACCGAAAATTGAATTAAGATAACAGATCAAAGATTATCAATATTTCCGAAAATTCTTATCATGACTTGACATTTCTTGTTAGTATTAGTTTTGTTATAATCATTATTATT
>SEYY01023985.1:0-2500 GCA_009176605.1 Armadillidium nasatum | reverse complement strand
TAATTTCTTATCCTTTTCCTTGCACAGTCAAACTCTTTTCTTTTCCGGATTTATACGATCACTTTCTTATCTCTGTATATTTTCCTGTCTCTTCAAGTCTTCCCCAAGAACGGCCTCCGCCTTCGTCGAGGGGACGTTTCTGGTAATAAGATGCCACTAGCTGGTCTGACTAGCTGTTGTCCTTTTCTGATTTCCCATGGAATGATTACTATTTCGGTGGGAGAGGTCCCACGGGGTGTGCAGAGCGCATAACAGAGGTGATTCTTTCTGGCATGGAGGCGTACATTCTATATTCTTTCCCTTCTACTAAACCTAACAAACCTTGGTTTTACTCTGCTTGTTCTTGTGCTATCCACCGCAGGGACACTGCCTTCAGGGACTACTGTCGTCTTCAAACTCCAGAAACTCATGCAACTTATATTTCATCCCGGAATCGTGCAAAATCTATTCTCCGCAATACCAAAAACTCATTTCTCAGTTTAAAATGCAATAATCTTTCTTGTTCTTCTTCCCCACTTTCTTTGTGGAATTTTGCAAAGAGTGTCAACCCTAACTTTGTTTCTTCCTCTTTCCCTCCTTTAGAAACTAAACTCTTCGCTCAAAATTTTGCCTCTAATTCAATCTTAGATGACTTCGGAGGTGTTCCTACTTCTTCAACCCCCTCCAACTCGTTTATGCCTAAAATCGAAATTTCATGTAAAGACGTCATTTCTGCTCTCTCTGAGCTTAACACTAAAAAGGAGTACGGTCCTAATTGTATCCCTTCTGTGGTTCTCAAAACTTAGGTTTCTGAGCTTGCACACTTCCTTAATAATATTAATAATAATCGAACATTAAAATTTTTTTTAAAAAAATCAAATTTAAAAACATTAATAATAGTAAACACGATAGTATTAATAGTTCTAAGTATAATAATTATAATTTTAATAAATCAATAATAATAACAATAATAATAATAATAATAATAATAATAATAATAATAATAATAATAATAATAATAATTCTTTCATTCATTAATTCATAAATTCTTTATTATGTGTGTGTACATTAAAAATTTTATAATATGCAGTAAGTAGGTTCAATACTAAATATAATAATAATAATTAATAAAGATAATAATAATAATAATAATAATAATAATAATAATAATAATAATAATAATAATAATAATAATAATAATAATAATAATAATAATAATGAAGTGACTGTACAGTTCTTTGAAAAGGTGCTACTAAGGGGATACACATTGGTTTCCATTGAATTCTACAATTTAATGGATAGATAAATTTTAGAACATTATTATTAGTAAGTAAATACATAAAATAATGCACATAATAAAATAAAAGTAATGATAATAATAATGCTAATTAAAATACAAATATACTATAAAATTAATAATAATGATAATAGTAATAACAATACTAATTCTAACAAAAGGATGTCAACCTTGCAAAGTATTTTTAGAAAACCTGGTAATAATATTAATTGGAACTAATAATAACTATAGCATTAAAAAGCAATAATAATAATAATAATAATAATAATAATAATAATAATAATAATAATAATAATAATAATAATAATAATAATAATAATAATAAATAATATTATTATTATTGTTATAATAATAATTGAATAATAATAATAATAATAATAATAATAATAATAATAATAATAATTATAATAATAATAATAATAATATTTCACCTCTTTTCTCTTTACCTCAACTTTCATTTGTTGCTGAAAAGGGGGACACCACCTCTCACCCCTCCAACTATCGTCTTATGTTTTTAACCTATGTTCTTTTTCAAGTTTTCGAATCTATCATTGACAAGAAGATTTGGAAACATCTCAATTCTTCTAGTCTTATCTCTGCTCGCCAATATGGATTTCGTAAAGAGCATTCACCTGGTGATCATCTTTCACTTCTCTCTGACTGTTTGGTCCTCAGCTCTTTGAAATTCCGGTGAATCTTTTGCTATCGCGCTGGACATATCGAAAGCTTTCGATAGAATCTGGCACAGAGCTTTGATTTCAAAACTTTCCTCTTTCGGTGTCTATCCTTCTCTCTGTGTTCTTCTCCGGGATTTATTTTCCAGTCGTTCTAAAGCAGCTGTTATAGACAGCCACCGTATATCCTTTAAATCTATTATTAGAGGAGTACCTTAAAGATCTGACCTATGCCCAAAATTTTTCCTAATTTTCATTAATGAAATTCTATTACTTCTTCTTCTATTACTCCTATGCCGATAACCCCACCCTTCATTCCTCCATTACTGCCTTTAACTTGATCAGACTTCCAGTATTTCCCCAACTCAGTTGGAAATTTGTAGGTTTTTGGCATTTGCACACCAGAAGTGATAGAGAGTGAGAACATCTACAAATATTTTTCAGGAAAAGAAAGGAAAAATATATATGAAAAATATGCTTCAAATTCTTTATTTTCAATGTCCGATAAAAAGTTATATATTTGTATATTTATTTTTCTGCGAATTTTAAA
>SEYY01023983.1:55000-60607 GCA_009176605.1 Armadillidium nasatum | reverse complement strand
GGAACACAAAGTGGACAGAAGCATTTCCTATAACCAACACCACTGCCAAATCAGTAGCTTACGCCTTTATGCAGTAGATATCAAGATTTGGCATTCCACTCTACGTCATTTCAGACAGAGGACCTCAATTTGAGAGTGAATCTTCACTGAATTATCTCACATGATAGGATTCCACAGCCTTCGAACTTCAGCCTATCATCCTGAGGCAAACTCTCAAATTGAACGATTTCATCGATCTCTCAAGACAGCATTGATGGCTAGAAAAGAAAATTGGTTATTGTCTTTACCCATCATTCTTCTCAGTCTTCGATGCATTCCCAACGACTCTGGTTATTCAGCTTTTGAAGCCGTGACTGGAAAAACTCCTCT
Source organism: Armadillidium nasatum (assembly GCA_009176605.1). Classification (NCBI taxonomy): domain Eukaryota; kingdom Metazoa; phylum Arthropoda; class Malacostraca; order Isopoda; family Armadillidiidae; genus Armadillidium; species Armadillidium nasatum. The sequence goes on along the minus strand of SEYY01023983.1, from coordinate 60,238 downwards.
TTGTCCTATGGAGATTCTTCAATCAACCCCTAACAACAAGCAAAGTTTGGACTCCTTCATGAAGATATTTATGGCACATATGAAAGAACTTGACTTCAGAGAACTTCCTACTTTCCATCCCTCCCAAAGCAGTTCGTATATGCCCAAGGAACTTCAAACTTGTACACATGTCTATGTAAGGACAGACCGCATTCGAAAATCATTGGAAGCCCCCTACAGCGGTCCTTATGAAGTACTACAACGAATGGATCGTTGCTTCAAGATCAAGCTTCGAGATGGCAGGACTGATGTCGTTTCTATAGGACGATTGAAACCAGCCATCATGAGGACTCCAACAAAACTACCATCTGTTGTTACTGATGTTCCTACTTCTGAGGCACCTGACGTTCCTACGTTTGATGCACCTGATGTTCCCGCATCTGATGAGCCTGATGTTCCTTCCACTGATGTCCCTGATGTCTCTGATGCTTCTACTCCCGATGTCACTGATGGTCTTGTTCCCAGAAGAAACCCCCTCCGTCGAGTACGCTTCGATCCGTGAAGATGTTCACTCCGTGTCTCGGGGGGGAACTGATATGTAGTGAACGTTTAAGTTACCCAAAAAATAATAGAAAGGTTTTCAATAAACGAAAACAGAAAATTTATATTTTATGCATAACTTGTTTATACGTATGTTGTTCGCGTTTACGAAACGTTTAAAACTAATTAATAATTAAAAATAAAGTCCTTTTTGTTATAAAAATAATTATTATTTATGAATAAATATAAAATATTAATTAAAAAAATAAAACATATAAAATGTAGCTTATATCATGTATAATTCCATCTCAAATTGTAATCCACGTTGTAAAAAAAATCCTTGAAGCACGTTCCCTCCATTTTTACTCGGCTTTCGCGCGCAAACCGCTTTTGCGCGCGAAAAACACTTAAAGGGAAAACAATATTTCTTTTATAAAATATTAAATTAAATTTGTAATAAAAAAATGTTATTGTTCAAAAATTTGATTTTAATGTATCTCTTTTTGTACTATAAAATATATTATTAAATAATTCTTTAGAATTAAAATAAATAAAATTTTGTATGTTATTTCAATATTAATTTGTAGAACTTTTATAATAATGACTTTGTAAGCAATTTTTGTTAAAAATGAAGAAACCAATAAAGTGAAAAACTAATCATTTGTTAATTGATCCTTTCACATTTAGAGATAATTTCAAAAGGTCGTTAGCAAATATTGTTACATTCACTTTCCCCAAGAAGCCGCACCCTCCAGAAGAAGGCGTCCAAAGCAGAGGGCAAGAAGCAGCCGTTCCCACAGCAGCAGAAGAAGACGTCCAAAGCAGAGGCAAGAAGCAGCCGTTCCCACAGCAGTGGAAGAAGAAGTTCCAACGCCTCTGCTCCAGAAAGGAGACCCAGTTTGGCAGACTATTTGCCCTCGACTGTGGTTCCTCCTTTGAAGTAGCCTTCCATCCAAGGCTACGACGGTCCGCGGGCTTGAAGAGAAGTGGTGGCTACCACACGACTACCAGTCGGCATTCCACAAGGGGACTTAGAAAACACCCAGCCTCCTGATCGATCCCCTGCGCTACAACAAAGTGTAGCGACCTCCTGACCATATATTGGTCAGGGCAGAGATAACTAGGTCGCCATATATATATATATATATATATATATATATATATATATATATATATATATATATATATATATATATATATATATATATATATATATATATATATATATATATATATATATATATATATATATATATATATATATATATATATATATATATATATATATATATATAATATATATATATATATATATATATATATATATATATATATATATATATATATATATTATATATATATATATATATATATATATATATATATATATATATATATATATATATATATATATATATATATATATATATATTATATATATATATATATATATATATATATATATATATATATATATTATATATATATATATATATATATATATATATATATATATATATATATATATATATATATATATATATATATATATATATATATATATATATATATATATATATATATATATATATACATATATATACAATTTACCACCGGTCACGGCTGTTCCTTTTTTTAGAAGGGGCAGAAATACAAAATAAAAGAAGAATCACCCAATCCCAGCCTGATGCAAATCTCTCAGGTGAGCGTGGATAGAACCAAAATGAGAGGAATATTAAATCCACCACTAAAAACAGATGATTGCTGAATTCCACAAAACAGAAGTAACTGGAAAGAAGTATGCACCTCACGGACAACCTGGAGTTTGGATATATATATACTATATATATATATATATATATATATATATATATATATATATATATATATATATATATATATATATATATATATATATATATATATATATATATATATATATATATATATATATATATATATATATATATTATATATATATATATATATATATATATATATATATATATATATATATATATATATATATATATATATATATATATATATATATATATATATATGTGTGTGTGTGTGTGTGTGTGTGTGTGTGTGTGTGTCGCACACCATATTGGTTTTTTAAAATATATTAATGCAATTTCTTTTCTCCCTTCAGATTGAATTATAGCTAAGAAACTGAAAGGTGGAAGAAAGAGGCTAACTTGTTTTCATTTTTGGCAGACAAGAGGCTAAACATCGCTCAGTAACTGATTAATTCAACAGCAGCCATAACACCGTCTGTCGTTTAATCAAACGCTTTCAAGAATCTGACTCATATTTTGATCGTCAAAAAATGTAGGCGACCAAAGAGTGCAGCTGATGAAGAAACATCGACTATGGTTTTGGCGAATGCTGTGAAAAGTCTTGTAAAATCAGTTAGAAGAATAAACAAGGGGGTAAGCACAAGTAAATCATCATCAGTACATCGTATTCTCATGAATTACAAATTTCATTCGTACAAAGTACTATCGTGGACAGAAATAATGCACTATTGCTTGTGTCGATCATTTTTCAAAGTAACATGGGTCTAATTTAAAGATTAAATTTTCATCCAATCGTCTCTCAACAAGATACTTTAGCTACGCCTATTGATCACAGTGTAAAATATAACAGTATTTTAGGTAAGCATAATATTTGGAAACGATATAGTTTCACACACACACACACGCACACACAACACAAACACACACACACACACATTATATATATATATATATATATATATATATATATTATATATATATATATATATAATATATATTATATATATATATATATATATATAATAATAATAATAATAATAAGGATAAATTAGGAATGGTTTTTTTGCGTATAGTTCTTGTTAAAATATTAGATTATTAGTAAAATTATACATGTTGTACTAGAATAATAAGGAAATTTTATTCATTTAGATTATTATTATGATATATATATTATATATATATATATATATATATATATATATATATATATATATATATATATATATATATATATATATATATATATATATATATAATATATATATATATATATATATATATATATATATATATATATATATATATATATATATATATATATATATATATATATATATATATATATATATATATATATATATATATATATATATATATATATATATATATATATATATATATATATATATATATATATATATATATATATATATATATTATATATATTATATATTATATATATATATATATATATATATATATATATATATATATATATATATATATATATATATATATATATATATATATATATATATATATATGTAAAATGTAAAAGCACTCCCAAGTATTTCTTTGGACTCGGACCATAGAATGGTCATAGGAATAATGAAATGGAAGGAAAGGAAGAAGCCGAAGATATCTACGAAGGAAAGATACAAAACAGAAAAATTGAAGTATAGATTAATAAGAGAAAGATTTGACGAGGCTATCAAAGAAAGGAGAGAACTGGAGATAATAACAGGAGAAACTGTGAATGAAAAGTGGAAGATATTTAAGGATAACATGGACAGAACTGCAAGAGAAGTATTGGGAGTGAAGAGAATGGGAAAGACGAAAAAGAAAAGAACTGCATGGTGGAATGACGAAGTAAAGGCGGCCATAACCAATAAAAACAAAAAATATAGACTCTGGATGAAAAGGAAAACTGAAGAAAACAGATTAATATACCAGGAAGCTAGAAATAATGCAGAGCGGATAAAGAAACTGAGTAAAAGACGAGCATGGGAGGATATTGGAAAAGGAATTAAAAGAAGATGTGAGAGGATCAAGAAAGCTTATTTATGGCTTAGCTAGAGGAATGAGAATGAGGAAAGAACCAGAAACACATATAATAATGAACAGAGAAGGTGTTGTTTTGACTGAGGAGGGAGAAGTGATGGAAAGGTGGAAGGAGTATTTCGAAGAGCTATTGAACTTTGGGGATGTGGTGGAGGGAGAGGTGAATGGAGGTGTGGAACGAGAGGAAGACTTGGAGGAGATGGAAGTAATAACAATTGAATAGGTCAGAGCAGCAATTAAGACACTAAAGAGAGGGAAGAGCCCTGGAACTGATGAACTGAGTGCGGAGTTATATAAGACGGGAGAGGGAGTTGAAGGATGGTTTCACGAACTGCTGAATGAAATGTGGATCAGAGAGAGTGTACCGACAGAGTGGGGAGAAGCAATAATATGCCCCATATATAAGAAGGGAGATCGAAGGAAATGTGACAACCATAGAGGAATAACCCTATTAAATGTGGCCAGTAAAATCTATGAAAGAGTTTTAGAGAGAAGGCTAAGAATCAAAGTTGATAACAACATAGGAGACTGGCAGTACGGTTTCAGGGCCGGGAAAAGCACAACTGGACCAATATACTATATAAAAACTTTAATAGAAAAAACGATAGAATGGAACAGGAGGGCAAATGTGGCTTTTATAGACCTGGAAAAAGCCTTTGATCGAATAAACATAGAAAAGTTGTGGAGAATCATGGAAGAACCTGAATATGGGATACCACAGAAGCTTATAAGAGTAGTAAAAAGCACATATCAAGGGTCCAGAAATATGATAAGAGCAGATCAAAGAAGAAAGAGATGGTTTGAGGTGAATATGGGAGTGAGACAAGGTAGTGTCTTGTCACCACTGCTGTTTGTA
>SEYY01023983.1:45000-52500 GCA_009176605.1 Armadillidium nasatum | reverse complement strand
AATGAGTGAAACTTGGAAATCAAAGCTTTGTGATTGACTCTATCAAAAGTTTTTGGTATGTCCAGCGCTACAGCTAAAGATTTACCGAAATTCCGAATTGCAGAAGACAATTATCACATTGAAGAAAAAGATGATCACCATTAGAGCATTCCTTTCCAGACATACTGATGATCAGGGACGATATATATATATATATATATATATATATATATATATATATATATATATATATATATATATATATATATATATATATATATATATATATATATGAGTAAACTATAATATCGATGTTTTGTTACAGTTACCGAAAGTGTATTACGGGATAAATCTTGCCTAGAAAACAGATGTTTAAGAATTTTAAAGTAAATTACTATTTACGCAACGAACATATATTAATCCGACGAAATCGTAGGCATCTCATCTACTATGCCTTCGAATGTTAATAGTTTAGTTCGTTCGCTGTCATATTGTTTGTCCTTCTAACCTAACATCGTTATATATAGTATCTTCAAAATGGTATTTACTTCACACTATTCTAAACCGCTAACTCTGGGAAAATTACACGTGGCAAGCCGTATAAACGTTTTTCCAAGAGTGAATAGCAAATTGTGTTGTTAAAAATAATATTCTCCCGATTATGTCAGGCATTCGTCTAATCATTTACGTCAAAAAGGGAAAGAATATGTTTTATCCTTATAGCGAGAATAAAAGAGCCAATCACATATTACGTTTTATGTTTCTGAGATTATGATAAAACAAAAAATCTATGCGAACTGTGTTGGCGCTACTTTTGAATGTTAACGGAGATTGAAACAAAGAATGTGGAAAACATATATATTTTAATTTTGCTGGAACTTAGGGTACTATACCTGAAACGTCGTCAAGGAGCCGACACTTTTGAAAAAAATGAGTCGATCACTTTTCTTTTCACATTCAACGTGTCGATGCTTTGGCCACATGGGAAAAAAATGTGTCAACCGTTTGACCAACATCGTATTTTTTTATATCCATACAATTGATATGTAAGCCTATTTTTTTAATTTTATTATTATAATAATTAAAATTATATTTTTTTAATTTTTAATATATTATTTTATTAGATGCATGGCACACGAACATTTGTCTACCGAGGTCCTCTGCTCCCCGTACCCTCCGACCCGTGAGTGATGATAATATATATCTATCGATTAATCGATATTGATTTATTGTGTGAACGATTTGGACGAGTTATTAAAAAAAGTTTTCGGCCCTTTGACCTTTTTAAAAAAAGTTGTCGACATTTTGGACAAGTGAAAAAATTTTCTTAATGACGTGTCGGCCCTTTATCCTAGTGACTATTTTTCTTGTCGACGATTTGGGGTATTCCCCGAACTTAGGGCATCGATTTATACACAATATATATATAATAATATATATAATATATATATATATATATATATATATATATATATATATATATATATATATATATATATATATATATAATATATATATATATATTATATATATAAAAATATATATATATATATATATTAGTATTTTGTCCATCCTCCTTCGTTACTGATGACGAACTGCAATCTGTCAGGCATAGATGCAATATTATTTTCAAGTATATGTGGTGTTCTATTATTCTCAGAGAATAAGAGAACGAGGAGTCAACTTTTGATAATTGATCCATTTATATTTTCAATAGGATTTAAATCACACTCTCTTGGTGGCCATAGTAAAACATCGAGAATCTGCTCATGTTCTGCGAACCATTTCCTTTACTTAAATGTAAAACTGGAAAAAATAATTTTTTTCAATTTGATGAAAAAATATTTTTTTTTAAATTTCTCTAACGACAAAAATACAACTTTATTATTTATTTTGACCTGCCTCACTGTCACCAATTTAATTATTTTAAAAGTTTTTAAAATAATTGATATTCCTTAAAAAATTTTAAATCCTACATACTAGTTCGACATAACCTAACCTTGACTTGAAAGGTTAAAAGTGTGCCTACGCTTGCTCTTTCATATTGTAAATAAATAAATCAAAAGACCTGATACGTCAGCGCACTGCTTCGATATAATATATATATATATATATATATATATATATATATATATATATATATATATATATATATATATATAATATATATATATATATATATATATATATATATATATATATTTTATTTATTTATTTATTTATTTATTTCACTATTTCACCTTTCTCACTTTCGTGTGGTGGTACACGCCACAATTCTCTTACAATCATACCCATTCTTACCTTTCAACCCCTTTCACCACCGCCCTCCATCTCACTCTGTCCTCCGCAAGTCTTCTACCCTCTTCTAAACTCAAATTCATTCCACCCAAAATCTCTCTCACTCCATCCATCCATCTCCACTTTCGCCTTCCCTTCCCCCTACCACCATTCAACTCGGATCTAAGTACCTTGCCCACCGTTCTGTCCTCATTCATTCTACACATATGTCCAAACCATTTTAGCACACCCTCCTCCGCTCTATCAACTATACCCCTCTTCCATTTACACATTTACACATCTTCCTTATTCTCTCATTTCTAATCCTATCAATCCTTCTCAATTTACATATCATTCTCAAACCTTTCATCTCAAAGACATTCAAACTTTTCCTCGCTCGAGAACTTCTCATCCATGTTTCACATCCATACATTACAGAAGGAAAACACATACATTCAAACATATATATATATATATATATATATATATATATATATATATATATATATATATATATATATATATATATATATATATATATATATATATAATTCTTTACGAAGATCAAAAATTTTAAAAATTGCGTCTTATTAATACGTCGATTAATATATCATTGTAAGATTTTAAAACCAATCATTGCTACAAACCTTTCTGCTCGATATATATATATATATATAATATATATATATATATATATATATATATATATATAATATATATAATATATATATATATATATATATATATATATATATATATATATATATATATATATATATATATATATATATATATATATATATATATATATATATATATATATATATATATATATATATATATATATAATATATATATATATATATATATAATATATATATATATATATATATATATATATATATATATATATATATATATATATATATATATATATATATATATATAGAGAGAGAGAGAGAGAGAGATAGAGAGAGATGCGACTGGTTTTCTTTAAATGTACTTTTTAAAAAGAAAACTTTTTTGCCAAAAAAAATAAAAGAAAACCAAAGAACCAAAATATAAAAAAGTCACCCCAAAAAAAACTCCATTTTTTTAAAACTTACCATTTTAATCCTTTTTTATTACCATTTTAATCGTAACCTTTTTCCCAATTTCTACCAGAAAAGTATCGATAAAGTGTCGTTATTTATATCGAAACTCATTCAGTTTCAATATGGACCTTTATATATATATATATATATATATATATATATATATATATATATATATATATATATATATATATATATATATATATAATATATATATATATATATATATATATATATATATATATATATATATATATATATATATATATATATATATATATATATATATATATATATATATATATATATATATATATATATATATCATTTGTTATTTAATTTTTCGATACGATAATATATCGAATAATTGCATTGTATCGATATACTCAATTATTTATACATATTTTAACAAGAACTATACGGCAAAAAAACATTCTTAAATTTATCCTTATTATATATATATATATATATATATATATATATATATATATATATATATATATATATATATATATATATATATGTATGTGCGTGTGTGTGTGTGTGCGTGTGGGTAACTATATCGTTTCCAAATATTAGGCTTACCTAAAATACTGTTAGATTTTACACTGTGATCAATGTGCGTATCTAAAGTATGTTGTTGAAAGACGATTTGATGAAAATTTAATCTTAAAATTAGACCGAAATTACTTTGAAAAATGATCGACCCAAGCAATAGTGCATTATTTCTGTCCACGATAGTACATCTTAGGCAAGCTCTGCATGGTGATGGCACTAATAGGTGGATGGAATTTGTGATAGATGTGCGTACAAATGGATTCTTCAATAATTTTTAGTGATGAAGTTATTTTTCTTTTGATTGGTCAGAAACATAAAATACCACTTGGACTAGATCTTTAATAACAGATGGATTTGATTGAAAGAGCCCGTAGAGTGGCCTTCCCGATCACCTGATCTCTGCTCACTTGACTATTTCCTGTGAGGTCATCTCAAATTTGTTGTGTACAAAAATGGTCCACTTATCCTTAACGATTTAACGGATGCAATGACAACTTCAGGCCAAATGAGCACCCCTGAAACCCTCATGTGTGTGAAAGAGTTTCGTGAAGAGAATAGATGTGTTTTTAAGCACTCATTTTGAGCATATGTTATGATTAAATAAAATATTATCTACTAATATCAATTTTCTTTTTCAAAACCTGTATGGTGGGCGACATTTGGGTCACCCTATATATATATATATATATATATATATATATATATATATATATATATATATATATATATATATATATATATATATATATATATATATATATATTTATATATGCATATAAATAAAAGCTAGTGACATGTTTTATAAGGAAAGGATAATACCTCAATTTTCAAAGGATACGGTGCAAGCTTCTATTAGTTTGGGCCCTTTTTGTGGATGTTATTCTAAACTTCTTATACCCCTTCGTCATTGAAACACCACCTTTTTCTATCCTTAAAGTAGCAGAAGGTTCATTATATTCAAAGAGCAAACCTGTAGTATTAATATTAGGATTTGCAGAAGTATCTTTGTCAAATTTTGTTTTACGTAATATCTGAGTACCTTGAGGCCACCCATTACTCAGTTCTTTTTATCAGCCTCTGCGTCTTTGTCAATTGTATTTAAATTTCTTTTGAGCATTGCTTAAAATTTATTATACCTGCAGTCATTTTATTGAGTGTCAAACCCTTATCATTTAGTGTATGCTCAAATTCTAAATTTGTTTTTATTAGCCGTACAACATAAGAATTGGGACCTGTATATACAAATCTCTCTGTCGATATCCTTTCATCGATTTCACCAGTTAAATTACCAAGAAATCGACCTGTTTTCGGAACGTGTTCTTCATCCTATGCAACAAATACAGAGCAGTCTGTATATTTGTGCAAACCTCTATTGCCAACAGCCTCAAGTATTTTTTAGTTTCATCTTTGCAAGAGCAGTGGTGAATAATGCGATCATGGATGAATTATCAGAATAAGCAGTATTGCGCACAGTGATAATATGCTTCTTTCAGGCTTTTTCAACATTTCGTACTTCCAATTCAGCTCTTAAACAAAAAATGAAACGTAGCTTGATATCTTCATCGCAGCTTTTGAATAGAAGAAAGAGGTAAAACTGAGTAATTAGACGATCAAGAATAACCCTGAACTTCGCTACATCTCCAAGTTCTTCCTCAAATTTATTTGTAGCAAAATGGCAGAAGAAACACCAAACAAAAAGGAAATCATATGTCATTATGATTCCAAAGTGTGGGAAATGCTTAAGAGCTGAATTAGAAGTCTAACACTTGGGATCAATTTTGAATTCTTGAGTCCAGGAAACTTTTGAGTTTTCTGGATCCAGAGGTACAAAAAGGTAAAATCTAAATAATTGTACATGAGCCTTTCTTTGGAAGATAATGTTAAACGAACGATTTCATTCTTCTACCATAAAGAGCATTACCATTGACAAGTTGATGATGTATAACCCCGTTATGACACATATCATATCATCGAAGAAGGTATTCTTCCCCATTCTTCACCTTGCACTGGTCCTTCATTTGCTTCCATTCACATTCCCAAACCCTAAGAACTTAAAACACTGCTACGTTATAAGCATCTTCCTGCTTCATAGTCATTTTGTATAGGTCGACACTTGAATTGCCAAGATGTTCACTCTTACCTACCTCACATTTTTGATGTCCATGCCATGCACAACCGTGAAATAAGTAAACGATCCGTTTCTTTTCCACAGATCCTACAGCTTTTTTTCACCCCAAAGCTGTTTATTCCTAAGTTTTGACATTATAAATTTTTATTTCTTCAATTTTAATAAAAACGTCCCCATTAATAGGTTCACATCATGGTATGGGAGAATCAGCATACGAATCAGGATGCGACACTTTTTCCTTAACTTGAAAACTTGTTCACCTCAATTCCTCGTATGAGCAATCGTCTGGCTTGTGTACCTCTCCTTGAATGTTAGCCATCGAATACATTCATACGAGTAAAGTTTCTTAGCATCTCTACCGATATGTGCAATAGTTTTAGGTTTCATGAAAAGAGTTTTAAAAATTCTAGAACAAAGCGACACTATCGTGCAACATTCTCGTAAGCATTCAATAATAAACACATCCATAAACGCTTTTCTGAACTTTTCAAAATTTTGATTAAAATTATCCACATCTTGTGAGCATTATTTCATGCATTTAGCCCAAAGGACATAATTTCTTTGTAGACATGAATTATAAAACTCCTCAAATTCTCATCTTTTCTGACTTATTCATTCTGTCACTCATTCTCAAGATAACGAAATATATATAATATATATATATATATATATATATATATTATATATATATATATATATATATATATATATATATATATATATATATATATATATATATATTATATATATATATATATATATATATATATATATATATATATATATATATATAATATATATATATATATATATATATATATATATATATATATATATATATATATATATATATATATATATATATATATATATATATATATATATATATATATATATATATATATATATATATATATATATATATCGGAGTAAGACGTGGGAAAAAGAGAAGAAACAGAAAGTTTTAGAAGGGAAACATCAAGAAAGAGGAAGAATAAGGTGATCTGATGAGTGCAAAATAAGCACTCTGAAGCAACATATATTTAGAGAAAAAGGTTGTGAGTGAGTAGAAAATACTATGAGAAAAGCATCAACATTCAAGCCAAAATAAATTTATGAATAATAACGTAAAATTTTTAAAAAAAATTACTTTTTTCAACATTAAAATAAATAGCAAAATTTAATTTAAATAAGAATAAAATTCATGTGAAGCAACAAAAGTGAAATAACATATACTGTTTTACAATTAATACAAACAAAAGTAAATATATGAAAATTTCAAATTGAATATTGATTTTTTCAAACGTGATTAAGATAGGACTTCAGAATTATTAAGTCTTGCAATTACAGACTTCAATAAGCTGCATAGGGTTGGGAAGACCTTTCAGCTGTTTCCCTTCCCATGTGCCTCCAGCATATGGAGGTTGTAGCGACAGGCCTAGCAAGCCGACTATGTAAAAAAGA
>SEYY01023983.1:35000-40000 GCA_009176605.1 Armadillidium nasatum | reverse complement strand
GTGTGTGTGTAAATATTCAGGTTCATCATTCAATACAATGTAAACGAAGCAGGGTCAACTTCAAATTTATTTTTTCCTTTTGCACACAACGATTGTATTATATATATATATATATATATATATATATATATATATATATATATATATATATATATATATATATATATATATATATATATATATATATATATATATATATATATATATAAATTTATTAACTGCTAGTGATGTTATAATTTCGAGGAATCGAACCCGGGCCCAAAAGATGGAAGTCCGTTGTGTTGACCACTACTCCACTGATGGTTCAAAAGGAAATAATCCAGAACTTCTACTGACATATCTCGCCTAGTGAAAAGTCCCTTCAATATTTCACCGACCACAACTTGGGCGTAGCGTCAACATGGACCAGGTTCTATCCTGAGTATAAATCGCAGTGCAAATGTTATAATTTTAATAACCACTATGATAAATCAACCGTGGAATCATTATTTACAAATTTATTAACTGCTAGTGATGTTATAATTTCGAGGGTTTGATTCATCGAAATTATAACATCACTAGCAGTTAATAAATTAATAAATTATTCTATAATTAGATGGGAGAGAAGAGTCCTCCTTATGGGATAGGCTGAATGAACGCAGGTTTTATGCCAGGTAAGGAAGGTCTAAGAAGAAAGAAAGAGAAAAAATAGTTTACCAATGCAGGATACAGGCTCAGAAATAAACAAATTCTAGAACTAAAGAAAGGATACCATTAGGACCATAAAACTTCTTAATGTTAAATTCAGGGAGAGTATATATCACAGCTTTAGAACAAATTACCATGCTCACTATTTAGTTGAAGAGGGTTGGAACTAAAATAATATATGGGGAAAAGAAATTGAAAAGTTAGAGTTCACATTTTTTGTGAAATGCGAAAAAACTTGCAATTCAGTAAAGAAAAATTTCTGCATTTTAAACAGAGAAAAGAGCTTTTAATGTTACGGAGAAGAGATTTTGCTCGCTTAATAGATGAAACACGTTTCTTGAGTAGAAGAAGACGGTAATTCTTGAAAGAAGCATCCATGGTGAGAAAAACACGAAAACAAGCAGAGATAACCTGGCTAGAGAGAGAATCACCTTTCTCCGAGAGACCCCTTTTGCAAAAACAATTATCTTTCTAAGGGAAATGAAAGAATTTCGTCCTCAAGTCCAACTAGTTTGTGACATCGAAATAAAATAAACGTTATACAGAGTTAAGAATACTACAGGAGGAATCAATATGCAAAACTAATTGAACAGTGAATGAAGAAATATTAAAAGTAAAAAAGTTCAAGAATGTTAGGTATTTCTGTTATTCCATTAGGGATAAGAAAGGGGAACTGTATCATCTTCTCAAGGTCACTTTGAATTGACAGATGGAGAACAAGTTCACCGTCTGTGCATTGAGAAATAGAAGAAACTGTTGACTAGAGTGAACTTTGAAATTGAAATGAATTTCAGCAGAGTGGAAATTAGAATTCAAAACTGCTAATGTTGCAGAAATTAATAATAAAAGGGCACCATGTGACAGGGCAAGTGAATTCCTTATTAACAGTGTAGATTTGAACAAATCATAGTTTAAATATTTGAGTTATTTGACAATTAAATAAACATGTTATAGCTTAAAATAACGATAAATTAAATTGACAAATTACTTTTCTCGTTAAAACCAGAATCCAAAATTCATTTTGTGGCCAAATTGTTTTAAGTAAACTCTAAACTTGTCAAATTTTTTTTTAACTTAAGCACTAACGATAAAAAAATCAGTCTTTTTTTTATCTAGTTATACCTTAAATTTGTCCGTATTAAAAACCTTTGCCAATATGACTTTTGCCAAAATTTACAGTAAAAATAAAGGGTAAATTTTTTGAATATATATATATATATATATATATATATATATATATATATATATATATATATATATAATATATATATATATATATATATATATATCAGCTGTATCATGAGAACTAGAAGAAAGCCATTGGCGGTGGTGAGCATTGAAATCACCTAAAATGATGATTTCAGAGAAAGGAGAAGAAGAGAGAATGTGCTCTATTTTGGAGCTTAAATATTTGAAGAATTTAGGATGGTCAGTAGAATTAGGAGATGAATAAACAAAACAAATGAATTTATTCGTAGAATGGCAAGAGAGCCTAAGCCATTTGGTGGAAAATTCAGAAGACTCCAAATTAGAGACGCGAGAACAAACAACATTGTTGAGCACAATATGCACATCAATCGCCTTTGGCTGAAAATTGAGGACAGAGACAGTAGGAGGAAACAGAATAGGGTTTGATGCCAGAAGGCTCAAACATCTGAGTTTCAGTCAAGAACAAGAGGTGAAGTCTGTAAGAAGAGAGGTGATGTTCAACAAAGTAGAAATTGGAGTGTAGACCAAGAATGTTGCAAAAATTAATGAAAAAAATAGACCGTGCATCAGGAAAAGCTTAGTGGCACCAACCTCATCACCAGAGGCCACGAACTCCCAAGTGGTGATGAGAGAAGGGGTGGATAAGGGTCTATTTTTAGAAGCCGCCCGCAGGGGCTTCTCCGAGGCTACTGTTCTTGACGCCATCCTTTTATTTTATTTATTTTTTTTTTTTTAAAGGGTGTCTATATTAATATTTTGTGTGTGCGAAGGAGAGCCTACTCCGTGTAGAAGAAGGTGAGTGCGAAAGGGAACGAACCAATGGGCATCGGGATGAGATGGGAAGTACCATTAACATCCCATATACCCAATGGGAGTAATCTTATCGCCTCGGGAGCGCTACTTCCCTCCCCCGTGTATATATATATTATATATATATATATATATATATATATATATATATATATATATATATATATATATATATATATATATATATATATTATATATAATATATATATATATATATCAGAGGTGGGCATAAGCGCAAATGAGAGCGCAAAGCGCAAAAGAGCAATATTCGCTTTAATTATAAAATTTACTCTTTTGCGTTGCGCTAAATTTCGAAAATGTGCGCTTTTGCATTTTGCGCTCAACAACTTTTTTAAGAGCGCATAAGCGCACATTTGAGCTCTATCTAAATAATTAGCGCAAGTTTTGCAAAAATAGTGCTTACCAATTTGGACTTTGTCATTTTTCTTAAAAAACAATTTTGGACTTATATTTCAGTTTCTTTCGTATTTAATCATTAAAATTTTATTACTTTTATGATGTACAAGGTAATTAAAATTTAAAACTTAAACTAGGGATGTCAATATATAAAAAAATATCGATATGTCGATAATTGATATTTTAAAAAATTTCAAATTGCACTTATCAAAAAAAAAAAAAATATAAAATACTATATATATATTATATATATATTATATATATATATATATATATAATATATATATATATATATTATATATATATATATATATATATATATATATATATATATATATATATATATATATATATATATATAATATATATATATATATATATATATATATATATATATATATATATATATATATATATATATATATATATATATATATATATATATATATATATATATATATATATATATATATATATATATATATATATATATATATATATATATATATATATATATATATATATATATATATATATATATATATATATATATATATATATATATATATATTATATATATATATATATATATTATATATATAAATATATATATATATATATATATATATTATATATTATATATATATATATATATATATATCTTCTCTCTATTACTTCATCTCCTATACATTCCTATGCCGGTGACTCCACCCTTCATTATTCCTTTCAATTTGAAAGACGTCCTTCCCAACAGCAGTTGATAGATTCAAGAAGGATGGCCTTAGAGCAACTGACCTTTGATCTTTCTCGTATTTCAAATTGGGGCAGAGAAAACCTGATCTTTTTCAATGACTCGAAAACTCAATTCCTCCATCTTTCTACTCGACACAATCTTCCACACAACTATGACATCTTCTTCGAAAACACGCAACTCAAACCTGCATCTATTCTCAATATTCTCGGCGTTTCTTTTTCTCGTGCTCTTTCTTGGAAAGATCACATTACTTCTCTCTCTAAGCAAGCTTCTAAGAGGCTGGGTGTTCTGAGGCGCCTTCGCAATTTTTTTACTCCACCCCAGTTGCTTGCTCTGTATAGGGGTGTTGTTCGCCCCTGTATGGAGTACGTCTCGCATATCTGGGGTGGTTCCACACATATAGCTCTTCTTGAAAAGGTAGAGTCTAGGGCTTTTCGTCTTATCAACTCTCCCGCTCTTACTAACTCTCTAAAATCTCTTTCTTCCCGCCGAATTATTGCATCACTTTCTCTATACTATCGCTATTACAACGGACATTGCTGTTCTGAACTCTCACGTCGCATACCTCCTCCGTTGAGAAGGGCCCGTGCGACACGACTTTTTACACAGTCTCGTCCTTTATCTGTCCAACTCTCCGACCCCAGACTTAACCGCTATGCTCACTTTTACATGTACTCTACTGGTAAAGTCTGGAACACACTAACTTCATCTGTTTTCCCAACTTCCTTTGACTTGTACACTTTTGAACGCCGTGTATCGGGTCACGTCATCCATTAGCGACCTGATTTCGAATACTCCCCAACTCTGGTGGATTATGGTAGGCCTTTGGCCTTTGCCTACCAGAGGAGACAAAAAAATAAAAAATAATAAAAAAAAAAAAAAAAAAAAAAAAAAAAAAAAAAAAAAATTTTTTATATATATATATATATATATATATATATATATATATATATATATATATATATATATATATATATATAATATATATATATATATATATATATATATATTTAAAATTTTTTTTAAGTTAACACTAATCATGACCCTGAATTAGCAGTGGAGGTGATTTTACAGAGGGAATAAAACTTCGAATAAAGTAGACAATCTTAAACATTTCTAATTG
>SEYY01023983.1:10000-30000 GCA_009176605.1 Armadillidium nasatum | reverse complement strand
AGAAGCAAAAGAGGGAGCAGATTTGAAATGAGTAGAAGAATGTAGAGTTGAATCATCAGCATAAGAGTGAACAGAGTTAGAAGTGCAGTGGAGAAGATCGTTAATGAAAAGTAAGAATAAGGTTAGAGATAAAACAGAACCCTGAGGAACACCACAGTTGACAGAAAAGGAGGAAGAGGTCGCTCCATCTACAACTGCCGAAATGGAACGATCTGAGAGAAAACTAGACAAGAGTAAGCAAAGAGAAGGAGGAAACCCAAAGGAAGGGAGCTTAGAGAGTAGCGACGCATGCCATACCCGGTCGAAAGCCTTGGATATGTCAAGCGCCACCACACAAGACTCCCCGAAGTCCCTAAGGGCAGAAGACCATAGATCAGTGAGATAGGAAAGTATGTCACCAAGTTGACCTCGAGCGACGAAAGCCATACTGGTGATCAGAGAGAAGAGAATGAGACTCCAAATGATCCAGGAAATGAGAGTTGAGGAGAGTTTCAAAAATTTTAGATAGAACACAAGTGAGAGCTATAGGTCGATAGTTAGAAGGGTCAGAACGGCTACCTTTTTTCGGGATCGGCTGAACCAAACGCACGCTTCCAGCATAGAGGAAAAGTATTAGTATTAAGGCATAGAGAGTAGAGCTGAACGAGGACAGGGGCCAACTCGGAAGCACACTCCCTCAGAACACGAGGGGGAATGCCATCCGGGCCACTGGCCTTCCTGACGTTCATAGATTTCAGAATCCCATGCACCCGATCATGAGTAATTATAGGTAGAGGCATTGGACACCTGAGAGGAGAAGGAGTAGGAGGAGGGATGCCAGAATCGAGCAGGGTGGAATTAGATGAAAAAAAGGAGGCCAAAGAGATTAGCCTTTTCAGAAGGAGTATTAGCTATAGAACCATTAGAGTGAATAAGAGGAGGAAAGGCAGATTTACAGAAGTTGTTAGAGATATTTTTGACAAGAGGCCAGAAATTTTTATCAGTAGGAGAGCCATGGAGGTCAGCGCACTTCCTTTTAATGAAAGTACGCTTAGTCCGTCGAAGAACATCCCTGCATCGATTCCGGGCTGAATGAAAATTAGCAAGAGTGATAGGAGAAGGAGAGTTTTTCCATTCACGATAAGCATTGTCTCTCTCCCGAAGGGCAAGAGAACAATTACCATCGAACCATGGATTTTGAGGAGAAAAAGATTTAGTTGAAGATGGAATGAATCTGCCCATCCCTTCAAGGATTGACTGCCCCTACCTTTTCAGCAGAGACAGAAGCGTCCCCCGAGACAAAGCAAGATTCACTCCAATGATAGTTAGCAAAGAAGCGGCGCATTGCCCCCCAATTAGCCCGAATAAAGTGCCAGAAAGTACGTTTAGGGTCATGGTGGAGCTGTTGGAGAGAAAGCATTATAATTAAGAGCTATAAGATTATGGTCAGAGTTACCAATAGGAGGGAAAATGGTGTATTTATAACTAGAAGGAGTAGTGGTGAAGCATAAATCAAGTGTATTCAAGAATTGGTTAGGACGATCTGGAATGTGTGTGGGTTCCCTAATCAACTGCTCCAGATCGTTAAGAATGCTGAATGAATTGGCCTCCCTCCCACCTGTATCAGTATGAGAGGAACCCAACCACTCAGTGTGGTGTACGTTGAAGTCCCCTAAATAGAGGACCTCAGCATTTGGATGAGAAGAAGTGACAGTTTCGTGAGTAGCAGTAAGATATTGAAAAAAGACTGGAAAATCTGTTCCATTAGGGGAGCAGTAGCAGAAGCACAAGATAATTGTAGTAGTAGGAAGACAGATTTTAAGCCATAAAACATCGAAATTAGGAGATTCTAGATTTACGAGACGTGTCACAGGAGTGTTAATGTTAATATAGTCACAGACTCCTCCATTTAGACGGAAATTGTGAAAAAAGTTGTAGTTAGAGACATTAAGATTGCTAGAGAAAGAATCCCTGTCCAGCTGGGTCTCAGACAGAAGTAAAAGGTTAGGAAGAGAGGTAGTGAGGTAGTGTTCAACAGACGCGATATAATATATATATATATATATATATATATATATATATATATATATATATATATATATATATATATATATATATATATATATATATATATATATATATATATATATATATATAGATTGAGGATCTATTCCTCCTCCACCTTTCTATTTCATTTATCAGTGTAATTTCTCTTAAAACTGTTGTTTCAAATCTAATATCGGATCATCAGTATGACTATGAATTGATCTTTCGACCAGTAATTTTTTCTTTTCTTTTTGACTTTTGATCTTTTGCTCTTCTGAATTTTGATTAATTTTTTGATGTTGCATTAGAAACATCAAAAGCTTTCTGTAAAGTCTGGTACAAAACTGATTCCCAAATTTCCTCCTTTCGGTATCTATCCCTCTTTCTTTAATATTACCTTCTTGTCCTGTAATCCTATTGTAGTAGTTGTAGACAACCACTTTTCGTCCTTTAAGTTTATTAATAAAAATGTCTCTCAAGTTTCTGTCTATTCCCAACTTTATTATGAATTTTTTATCAAAGATCTTATGCTTGCCACTTCATCACCAATCCACTCCTGTGCTAACAGCTTTTTTTTTTGAGATCATCACCTCTCACGGGCCGACCCCATTTCAATCAAGGAGGGGGATATAAAAGAGAAAGGAAGAAGAGAACACACACCCAGCCCTGAAACTAACGCACTTCTCTCAGGTAGGCACAGACAGAAGCCTCGAAGAGAGGAAGATTAATTGCATTAGGAAAAATAGACGATGATAAAGATTTTCACAGAGGTGGCTGAAAAGAAGGAGGCACCACAACGGGAAATCCTGGAATTTTCATCATCCACACAAACTTCGTGTGAAAGCTGGCCATCCTTTATGCAACGAAGGCGACGCAAATGTGGTAAAATGGGAGAGGCAAAATTCTCTGGAGCACCTGCCATTTTAGTACCTAATAGAAAAGAGATAATATACCAACGTCACGTTGCAGGGATAGAGAGTCAGTATGATATAATATTATTAATAATATTATATTTTTCCTTCCTTCTTTCTTTCTTCTGCATCATTTTTTTAAAAAATGTGAAATAATAAAGAAAGATCATTAATATTACTGGCGTTGTCATTTTTTATTTATAGCATGTAATTATTTTTTAATTTATTAATTTATTTATTTACTTTTTTTTTGTCTCTGGTTTTAGCCCTAGACTCAACCCTCTCCAGAAGAGAGGACGAGCCGGAGTCACCCGCCCAAATGTGAGAACAGTACTCCAATAAAGGGAGAATGAAACCCTTATATAATTGGAGTAATTTCTCAGAAGAAAAAAATTCTCGCAACCTATACAGTATTCCCAGCTTCTTAGAGGCTGTCTTAGCAACCATTGTGATATGTAATTTCCAAGACAATTTATTGTTTATGTTAAGACAAAGAATGTTATGCTATTTACAGGTGAGACGGGAGAGCAATTGAAGAAGATAAGAAAGTTGGGAGGTGTTTTGGAATAGGAGGGGTAAACAAGTTGAGTTTTAAAGTTAAATATTACAAAATTGCTATGACCCTATAGAGAAATTACATCCAGATCAACAAGAATAGAATCGGAAAGTTAAAGACGAGAAGAAACTCTAGAAGAATGTACAGAAGAAGAAGAAGAATGGATAAGTAGAAGAATGGACAGTTGAGTCATCAACATAAGAGTGAACACAACCTTGAGGAATACTACAATTGACAGGAAAGGAGGAAGAGGTCTCTCCATCTACAAGTGCCGAAATGGAACGATCTGAGAGAAAACTAGACAAGAGTAAGCAAAATGAAGGAGGAAACCCAAAGTAAGGGAGTTTGGAGAGCAGTGACGCATACAATACGCTGTCAAAAACCTTGGTTATGTTAAGCGCTACTACACAAGACTCCTCGAAGTCCCTAAAGGAAGAAGACCATAAATCAGTGAGATAAGGTGGATCCACTCACACAGCTCTTATTCAAAAGGGATAAGCGAAAGGTATTCCCATTATTAACTTTCCAGCTTTAATTAATTTTTAAAATCTCTTTCTTGCTATTAAGCTTTGGCATCTATTTACCAGTACAGTTTTACCATTATTGAGACAAACAGAATTCTTTCAAATTTTTAATTGGACCCATTATCTCATGTATATAAGCTCTTGTGACAGTCCCATTCTTTCTCTGTCCATTTCTCTGACACTAGAATTAACCGATATTCTCATTCCTTCATGTATATAATTAGTAAATTAATTATACACACTTCCTTCATCTAATTTCGTTGATTCGATGTCTTCCGTGAATAAATGGAATAGACTTTTTTATGGCTAGTTTCGATATCGAGTCATTAAATACCAATATCCCTATAGAGGAGCAATAAATATTCTAATTAAATACATTTTCAACGCTGTTGACACATCACATGGCTTCTCCAAACAAAAATTAAAGACATTACTTTTGGCTACTAGTCTTGCTAATTTTTTCTTCGACAGTAAACTTTATTTACAAACCAATTCCTTAACTATGGGTTCCCCATTGAATGCAACCTTGGCTAATCTGTGCTTTCACGAATCTGCTGGAGAGATGTAAGGGAGATTTTAAACCAACATTTTATATAAAATTTATGGATGACACTTCTCTGCTTTTTCAAAGCAAGAAGACATTCAACCCTTTTTGGATTTCTTCAGCGCCCAACTTTCAAACATCAGGTTTACTGTCGAAAAAGAGTCGGAAGGCTCTCTACCATTCCAGGATTTACTCATCTCAAGAAAGGACAACAGTTTCTCTTCAACTACATACAGATGGAAGACTTTTTCAAATTTGGGACTAAATTTTTTAAGCCACATGCCCCTAAATTGTAAACGTAAAGGCATTAAAATATTTTTCCATAGAGCATATCACCTTTCTTCCTCCTGCTTTAATTAACATAATGAGCTCCAATTTCTGATAAATTTTTTCACCCACAATATTTACCCTACATCATCAATTTTTAAATTGATCAACTCCTTTCTAAACAAAATTTACACACCTATAGAAACAATTTCCACAGTTCCAATAAAAGTTATTTATGTCAAATTTTCATTTCATGATTACATTCATCGCATGTTAAAAAAAAGACCTATCTAGGCATTTTATCTTATCATTTTCCACAAATAAACATCAAACTTGCCTTTTCTTCTAATTTCACTATACGTTCCTTCTCAGTTACAAAGACGTAATTCCTGATTCCTTGCGTTTTTCCGTAATTTATTAGTATACCTGTGACCTCTGTAAAGAGGCCTATGTTGGTAGCACTATTTCGACAACTCACCTCTAGAATCAGAGAGCATAGGGAGATATCTATTATTACAAATATGCCTTTAATACACCAATCCTTCTTAAGCATTCAAGAACATTGTAATACCCACAACCTTTTAGTCAATCCTGCAACTTTGAAATAATAACCCAAACTACCCAACCTCTCGATTTACATATACTGGAATCGTTGTTTATCCACACAATGACTCCATCTTTAAGCAAAGATAGTGGACCTTTCAAGTTGCGGTTTCTTTGATTCACCTCCCTTTATCACATCCCTAATTCAATCATGCACTATCATATTTTTTCATATATGTTTGCCATTATTTTTTAATTTTATATTTTATTTAACTTTAGTACGTATTGTTTTTAAATATTTTTCCGATATGTGTTATTATATGTTTATTTAAACTTTGGTCTTATTCTTACATCATTTTGTATTTTATTGTTATGATATATTTGCCATGCAACTTTCATATTTAAGGTTTAGATCACTTACACGATTCACTTTTAATAAATTGTTTTCTATTTGCATTTATATAATTTTCTTCTCAACCAACCTACCAACCATGTCATTGTTTTTCCTTTTTCACCTTTGCCTCTTATTTGCTTTTAACTTTGCAGAGAATAGTTTACAATGCTGTTATAGTGCTAATTGTTGATTTCTATTTTGTTTGTTGCTCCTGAAGATGATGATACTAGAATTTCCTCGAAACCTTGAATAATCTTAATAAATAATGTTTAAAGCTTTAGTACTTCCTTGATCAGAAAACATAAGACAATATAGAAGGTACTCCTAGAACAAAAATTTTACCCGTACCATATACATCGCGTACAGTCTAAGTAAACAGTCCCAGAGGAATCCTCAGACCACAATTTGGGTGTAAGGTTAGTAAGCCAAGGATCTATCCTCGTAAACCGCAAGCGTTTATGTTATTCAGTAATTTACTGTTTACTTAGGCGATACGTCAGTAGCAGTTCTGGTGGATTCATTTTTGTACCATCAGTGGTGTAGTGGTTAGCACAATGATATACCATATCAGAGGCCCAGGTTCGAATCCTCAATAGCAGTGATGAAAATAATACAAAATTATTCCACGGTTTATTGTGGCAATTACTGAATAACATAAACACCTGCGGTTTACGAGGATAGAGCCTTGGCTTACTAACCCTACACCCAAGTTGTGGTCGGAGGATTCCTCTGGGACTGTTTACTTAGGCGATACGTCAGTAGCAGTTCTGGCGGATTCCTTTTTGTACGATCAGTGGTGTAGTGGTTAGCACAATGATTTACCATCTCAGAGTCCCAAGTTCGAATCCTCAATAGCAGTGATGAAATATATATATATATATATATATATATATATATATATATATATATATATATATATATATATATATATATATATATATATATATATATATATATATATATATATATATATATATATATATATATATATATATATATATATATATATATATATATATATAGAATGTGCATCGTGCATCCCTGCGGCGGATAGCACGAGAACAAGCAGAGTTAAACCAAGGTTTGTTAGGTTTAGTGGAAGGAAAAGAATATGGAATGTACGCCTCCATGCCAGAGAGAATCACCTCAGTTATGCGCTCAGCGCACTCCGAGGGACCCCTCCCACGGAAACAGTAATCATTCCATGGAAAATCAGAAAAGTACGACCGCAAGTCAGACCAGTTAGTGGCACCGAAATGCCAGAAACGTCTCCTCGCCGATGGCGGGGGCCGTTCTTGCGGAAGACTTGAAGAGACAGGACAAGATACGGAGATAAGAAGATGATCGGATGAACCCAGAGGAGGAAAGAGTTTAACAGTAGTATAAGGAGAAGGATTAGAAGTTAGAAAAAGGTCTAGAATGTTGGGTTCATCACCAAGACGGTCAGGGATACGGGTAGGGAGTTGCACCAACTGCTCAAGGTTGTTGTGGATAGAAAATTGGAAGGCGAGTTCACCAGCTGGATCTTGAGAACTAGATGAAAGCCATTGGCGGTGGTGAACATTGAAATCACCTAAAATGATGATTTCAGAGAAAGGAGAAGAAGAAAGAATGTGTTCTATTTTGGAGTTAAGATAGTCGAAGAATTTTGGATAGTCTGTAGAGTTAGGGGATAAGTAGACAGAACAAATGAATTTAGTCGTAGAATTGCAAGAAAGTTTGAGCCATAAAGTTGAGAATTCAGAAGACTCCAAATTAGAGACACGAGAACAGACAACATCGTTGCGCACATATGCGGAACATCCGCCTTTGGCTGAAAATTGAGGATAGAGACAGTAGGAGGAAACAGGATAGGGTTTGCTGTCAGAGCACTCAGACACCTGAGTTTCAGTTAAGAACAAGAGATGAGGTCTAGAAGAAGAGAGGTGGTGTTCGACAAAGTGGAAATTAGAAAAAAGACCGCGAATGTTGCAGAAATTAATGAAAATGCAAAAATTATATATATATATATATATATATATATATATATATATATATATATATATATATATATATATATATATATATATATATATATATATATATATATATATATATATATATATATATATATATATATATATATATATATATATATATATATATATATATATATATATATATATATATATATATATATATATATATATATATATATATATATATATATATATATATATATATATATTATATATATATATATATATATATATATATATATATATATATATATATATATATATATATATATATATATTTTATATCACCTCTGGTGGGCAAAGGCCACTTTCCAATTCAAAGCATATATTATTTAAAGGAAAAAACATTTTTAAAGAATATGTTTCGATTTATTACATATATGTGAATTTTAAAAAATGTTTCCTTTGTTTATAAATTTTTTAACCCAACATCAATATTTAGAAAAATATATTTAAAAATTAAGGTAAGATTTATTTCTTTTGGTTTGGCCAATAGATCACAGAATCACAGCAATGTCGTCTTTTATAGATCCTATATCTGTTTCCTTTTAGAAAATGATATTTTCCGGCATTTTTTAGTTACTCTCTAAGATAGTTGATCTCATAATCACCATATGAACTTTTCCTACCAAAATTTTCCATATATAGAATATTATATTCTTTTTACATAAACGAAATCTCTCACTATTGGTTTATGCGGCTCTTAGACACTTCCTCCCTTTCGAAACAATTGCATCATCAGAAGACATCAAAACTGGAGACTGTTCATCATCAGTTGTCTCTGCTTCTACTTTTCTTCTTTCTATTCTATTTTTACACTTTTTACCTTCAGATTGGAATAAGCCATGGAAAATGTTTGGGTCAATGACCCGTAAAGAGGTAGCTGAAAAGTTCATCTTACAAATAGGCAATACTTGGTATTTGTCCTCTTTGGTGAACCATTTCGCATACTTTTACTTTATTATACTAAACCCCACGTAGCCTAAATTTATTTTTTTGTAACCTCAAGACCAAACTTGAAATGTTATTCTATGTGTAATAATATTTATTTAATTTTATAACAGTAAATATAAGATTGTTTATAAAGAATGCGGATAATTAAGATCAAAATAGTTATTTAAATTTTATATTATTTATCAAAACACAACAACGACTTCTCTATTCCAAAATGACACTACCTCACCACTCCTATTCTGGATGTATACTAAGGGGGAGTACTTTACAATATGTCATTTAAATATAGAGTCAATATTAGCATCGGTCCGCGCATAATTTAAAATGTTTTAATGTTCCCCTTGTTACAATGTACCCCATCTTATATATATATATATATATATATATATATATATATATATATATATATATATATATATATATATATATATATATATATATATATATATATATATTATTTTTTTTTTTTTTTTTTTTTTTTTTATTTCTCCTCTGGTGGGCAAAGGCCAGAGGCCTACCAATGTTCCACCAGAGTTGGGAGGAAAAGTCGGAAACATGGTCAAATTAAAGGCCGACATGAAATGATACACGGCGTTTGAAGGTGCTTAAGTCATAGGAAGTTGGGAAAATAGATGAAGGAAGTGTGTTCCAGACTTTACCAGTAGAGTAAATGTAAGATTG
Organism: Armadillidium nasatum; assembly: GCA_009176605.1. Classification (NCBI taxonomy): domain Eukaryota; kingdom Metazoa; phylum Arthropoda; class Malacostraca; order Isopoda; family Armadillidiidae; genus Armadillidium; species Armadillidium nasatum. Next base: position 20,583 of record SEYY01023983.1, on the reverse strand, counting down.
AGCATAGAGGTTAAGTCTGGGGTCAGAGAGTTGGACAGAGAAAGGATGAGACTGTGTAGAAAGACGAGTCGCACGAGCCCTTCTCAATGGAGGAGGTATGCGACGAGAGAGTTCAGAAGAGCAGTGTCCATTGTAATAGCGATAGTAAGAGAGAGAGTGACGCAACATTTCGACGGGCAGAAAGAGATTGGAGAGAATTAGTGAGAGCAGGAGAATTGATAAGGCGAAAAGCTCTAGACTCCACCTTTTCCAGGAGAGCTGTGTGTGTGGAACCACCCCAGATGTGTGACGCATACTCCATACATTGGCGAACAACACCCTATACAGAGCAAGCAACTGGGGTGGTGTGAAGAAATACTGAAGGCGCCTCAGAACACCCAACCTCTTAGAAGCTTGTTTAGAAAGAGAGGTAATGTGATCTTTCCAAGAAAGATCACGAGAAAAAGAAACACCGAGAATATTAAGGAGAGATGAAGGTTTGAGTTGCGTGTTTTCGAAGAAGATATCGTAGTTGTGTGGAAGATTGTGTCGAGTAGAGAGATGGAGGAATTGAGTTTTTGAGGCATTGAAAACAACCATGTTTTCTCTGCCCCAATTTGAAATACGAGATAGATCAGAGGTTAGTTGCTCCAAGGCCACCCTCCTTGCTTCTATTAACTGTTGTTGGGAGGGGCGCCTTTCAAAATGAAAAGAGTAATGAAGGGTGGAGTCATCAGCATAGGAGTGGATAGGAGATGAAGTAATAGAGAGAAGGTCATTAATGAAAAGTAGAAAAAGTGTTGGGGATAGGACAGATCCTTGAGGAACACCACTATTAATAGATTTATAGGATGAACGGTGGCCGTCTACAACAGCTGCTATAGAACGACCCGAAAGGAAATCAGAGAGAAGGTCACAGAGAGAAGGATAGATTCCGAAAGAGGGAAGTTTGGAAATCAAAGCTTTGTGCCAGACTCTATCGAAAGCTTTCGATATGTCCAGCGCACAGCAAAAGATTCACCGAAATGCCGAAGAGCGGAGGACCAAGAGTCAGAGAGAAGGGAAAGAAGATCACCAGTAGAGCGTTTCTTTCGAAAGCCATACTGGCGATCAGAGATAAGATTAGAAGAATTGAGATGTTTCCAAATCTTCCTGTTAAGGATAGATTCGAAAACTTTAGAAAGAACGGAGGTTAAAGAAATGGGACGATAGTTAGAGGGTTGAGAGGGGTCCCCCTTCTTCGGCACAGGCTGAATGAGCGCACGTTTCCAGCAAGAAGGGAAGGTTGAAGTAGAAAGACATAGACGAAATAGTTTACCAAGGCAGGGTGCAAGCTCGGAAGCACAAGTTTTGAGAACCACAGGAGGGATACCATCAGGACCGTACGCCTTCTTAGTGTTAAGCTCAGAGAGAGCAGAAGTGACGTCTTTAGAAGAAATTACAATTTTAGGCATTAATGAGTTGGAGGGGGTTGAAGGAGTAGGAACAGCTCCGGAATCGTCTAAGGTTGAATTTAAGGCAAAAGTTTGAGCAAAGAGTTCAGCTTTAGAGGAAGGCAAAACGGCAGTTGTACCGTCAGAAGATACTAGAGAAGGGAAAGAGGAAGAAGCAAAGTTAGAGTTGACATTTTTTGCAAAATGCCAGAAAGGGCGAGAGGAAGAGGAGCCAGAAAGATTATTGCATTTGCGACGGAGAAAAGAGTTTTTAGTATCTCGAAGAATAGATTTTGCACGATTCCGGGATGAAATATAAGTTGCATGAGATTCTGGAGTTTGAAGACGACGGTAGTCCCTGAAGGCAGCATCCCTGCGGCGGATAGCACGAGAACAAGCAGAGTTAAACCAAGGTTTATTAGGTTTAGTGGAAGGAAGAAGGAAAGAATATGGAATCACCTCAGTTATGCGCTCAGCGCACTCCGAGGGACCCCTCCCACGGAAACAGTAATCATTCCATGGAAAATCAGAAAAGTACGACCGCAAGTCAGACCAGTTAGTGGCACCGAAATGCCAGAAACGTCTCCTCGCCGATGGCGGGGGCCGTTCTTGCGGAAGACTTGAAGAGACAGGACAAGATACGGAGATAAGAAGATGATCGGATGAACCCAGAGGAGGAAAGAGTTTAACAGTATAAGGAGAAGGATTAGAAGTTAGAAAAAGGTCTAGAATGTTGGGTTCATCACCCAAGACGGTCAGGGATACGGGTAGGGAGTTGCACCAACTGCTCAAGGTTTTCTGGATAGAAAATTGGAAGGCGAGTTCACCAGCTGGATCTTGAGAACTAGATGAAAGCCATTGGCGGTGGTGAACATTGAAATCACCTAAAATGATGATTTCAGAGAAAGAGAGAAGAAGAATGTGTCTATTTTGGAGTTAAGATAGTCGAAGAATTTCGGATAGTCTGTAGAGTTAGGGGATAAGTAGACAGAACAAATGAATTTAGTCGTAGAATTGCAAGAAAGTTTGAGCCATAAAGTTGAGAATTCAGAAGACTCCAAATTAGAGACACGAAACAGACAACACGTTGCGCACATATGCGCAACATCGCCTTTGGCTGAAAATTGAGGATAGAGACAGTAGGAGGAAACAGAGTAGGGTTTGCTGTAGAGCACTCAGACACCTGAGTTTCAGTTAGAACAAGAGATGAGGTCTAGAAGAGAGGTGGTGTTCGACAAAGTGGAATTAGAAAAAAGACCGCGAATGTTGCAGAAATTATGAAAATTGCAATATATATATATATATATATATATATATATATATATATATATATATATATATATATAATATATATATATATATATATATATATATATATAATATATATAATATAATATATATATATATATATATATATATATATATATATATATATATATATATATATATATATATTATATATATATATATATATATATATATATATATATAATATATATATATATATATAAATATATATTATATATATATATATATATTTATATATATATATAATAATATTATATATATAATATATATTATATTAATTATTTAAAATAATATGAATTTCAATTTATATTATAATTTTAACGTGGTGTGATTTGTTACATTGTGCCCCAGACCTGGGGTACAGTGAAACAAAGTGCGAGGCAGAATGTGATGCAAAAACTTTGCAATTCAAAACATATATTATTTAAAGGAAAAAACATTTTTAATTATTAGGTTTTGATTTATTACATATATAATGAATGCTTGAAAATATTTTCTTTTGTTTATAAATTTTTATAACCAACGTTAGTATTCTAAAAATATATTTTAAATTAAGATAAATTTTATTTATTTTGGTTTGACAATAGTTTAGTTTAGGTTGTTGTAGAATCATAGTAATGTCTTCTTCTTTATAGACGTTATATTTGTTTCCTTTGAGAAAATGATTTTTTCCTTATTTTTTAGTTACTCTCTAAGATAGTAGTTCATCTCACAATCACTATCTGAAATTTTTCTTTCAAAATTTTCTATACAAAGAAGACTTTGTTGTTGGTTTCAAATTTTTGTTTTACATAAACAAAATCACCCACTCTCGGTTCATACGGCCATTAGAATCTTCCTCCCCCTCGATACAGTTTGGATCGTCATTAGACATCAAAACTGGAGACTGCTCATCATCTGTTGTCTCTGCTTCTACTCTGAATAATATTTTAGATGACATACTTCAAATTTGATTCTTCTCAGTTCTTGCGTGTTCAGCATCATAGCCAAAAAACTTTCCTTTGCAGGAGTATTCGTAGGAACAAAACCTTTCTTCTTTCTATTTGCATTTTTACCTTCAGCTTGGGAAAAGCCATGGAAAATGTCTGGATTAGTGACATGTGAAGAGGTAGCTGACAAATCCATTTGCAGCTCTCATATCTTTAAATTTCCCTTTACTTGGAATTCGTTCTCTTTGGCGAACCATTTTCACATATTTTCTGAGTAAAATAAATAAAAATTGGCTTCAGAAATACTATGTAAATAAAACAAGAATTATGGTAGCTGGTAAGGTAAACTGAAGGAAAGTAATTGTCTCTGTTTCTTAGTCAACATTTATGTTTTACAGTTTAATAATTAGATCTTTTAAATGTTTCAACTAACTTTTATTATTATACCCTTATTTAAAATTGTAATTATGACTTGTCTTTTGAAAGAATAAGCCCCAAAATATACATGGGATAGTGTAACAGTGTTACACTCTGTCCAATGTGACTTTGTTACACTGGACCCCTCATAGCCTAATTTTAATTTTTGTGAACTCGAAACCAAACTTAAAATGCAATCTAAATGATTATAATGTTATTCTATATATAATAATATATATATATATTTTCATAACAATAAATGTAATATTGTACAGTCGTGAACAGAAGTTCGTTCCTATTAAGCTGGAAATAAATATTTATATAAAATAGGGATCATTTCAGATTAAGCCAATCACAGTTCAATTTAGCCCCGCTCAATGTTTTTATTTTCTTTTTATTCAAAAAAGAGCTTTTATGACATGATTCCATTTTATATAAATATTTATTTCCAAATAGGAACGAACTTCTGTTCACGACTGTACATGAAGAATGCGAATAATTAAGATCAAAATAGTGATTAAAATGTTTACTTCACATATTAAAAAACAACAAAGACTTCTCTATTCCAAAATGACATAACTTCACCACTCCTCTTCTGGATATGTACTAAGAAGAAGTACTTAACCATATGACATATAAATATGGAGTTGTTATTAGGATCGGTTTGTGCGTAATTTAAAATGTTACACTGTGCCCCTTGTTACAATGTACCCATATATATATATATATATATATATTATATATATATATATATATATATATATATATATATATATATATATATATATATATATATATATATATATATATATATATATATATATATATTTAGGGGTTCACTGGGGACCCCTTTCCTCCGACTTGGGGCCAATTTCATTGGGTTGAACCCCCAAAAATGGTATCAGGAAAGAGCGTGAGGTCAATTTGAGCAAAGTGATTTGCAATTGCAAATCAAAGCCCCGTTAGGCTTAGGTTGCCAGATTTAGCTACCTCGTAAATATCTGGCACCTGTCAATAGCGCTACCTATACTACTACTTTGTTTTCTGATCGATTTCTCTGAATAAAGAATTGGAGAAGCTTTTAAATTGATTAGTGACATGATCAAAGACCTGTCGTTTAAATTTTACCGAAAACAAAATTAATTGGATCGTCCTAACAAGATGTCATATAAATGATTCTCCTTTTCGGGTCTCTATTCATGGTAAGGGATCCAAATACTTTGCTTTTGTATTAATAATTCTTGTGTTATATTTTGACTTACAGTTAGAGAAATGTAGCTAAATGTTAAAAATATTAAAGGAGAGAGAGATATATATATATATATATATATATATATATATATATATATATATATATATATATATATATATATATATATATATATATATATATATAATATATATAATATAATATTTTTTTTTTTTTTTTTTTTTTTTTTTTTTTTTTTAAAAAAAAACAAAAAAAAAAAAAAAAAATTTGGAAAAAGAAAGGGCTGCTATTCATAAAAGAATATATTATCCTTCGTATTTGTTTGACATTCATTTTAATTTGAATCGTATTTGAAAATGTTTTTCCTCATTAATAAGATATATTCGTTCATCGCATTGCCAATGATGTATTATTCCTGTATTTAATTATGTTATATTCAAATAGTTATATATATATATATATATATATATATATATATATATATATATATATATATATATATATATATATATATATATATATATATATATATATATATATATATATATATATATATATATATATATATATATATATATATATATATATATAATATATATATATTATATATATATATATATATATATATATATATATATATATATATATATATATATATATATATATATATATATATATATATATATATATATATATATATATATATATATATATATATATATATATATATTATATAGGGTATGTGTGTGGTGTGTGTGTGTGTGTGTGTGTCCACGGATCCAGAAATAATGCAGATTTCCAAACCTGAACTTCGGCGATGCAAATGTCCATCCTTTTATCTACAATAGAAAAATAAAAATTAAACGTTTGAAGATAACTAATTCTATTGATTTAAAGATTCTGTAATTTCGAATGCAAAAAAAAAGTAGAAGAGTCGAAAAGCACGCCGTATTTAGTGGAGTTTGAACAGGGGCTGCAGATTCGGAGCTGCTGAGGAAAATAATTTTGTTTCCGGTGCAACCAAATCCTAGAAATAATATTTTTTTTACAATACAGTAAATTTGCCTGCAGGTGGTACCGAAAGAGGAGTTTTATAATTTAAAGTTTATAGAGCTTGAGGCATACAATTTTAAAATGTTGGTGAAGGAGTGAGAGTCAAAGCTAGAGAATCCCTACCGTGTTGAGGTAATCATCAGCATATCTCAATACGTGCGGTCTGACGTTATCCTGCATTAGGACGAAGTTTCACCAAATGGGTACGACGTAGGGTTCAAGTATGTCCGTTATGTATCGTTGCACGGTTAGGTATCCTGCGACGAAGGCTTGTAACTCCATGCGGGCATGGAAAGATATACCACCCCAAACCGTAACGGACTCACTACCGAAGGGGAGTATCTCTTGCATTGTGCATGCCGCATAGTGCTCATGACGCCTCCGATAAACTCCTGGAACGTCCGTCGGAGTTGTGCAGATTGAATCGGACACTCGTCCGTAAATAGGATACTCGCCCAATCCTGAGGCCACCAATGCAGGCGGTGTTGCACGAAAGCCATCCTTGCTCTTCGGTGCACCCTGGTGAGCGGTGGCCCTCTTGCTGGCCTCCGTGGGTGGTATCCATGTTCCGCGAGAATAGTATATGGAATATTTTTGACAGATGAAAAAGCCTAACGGGATTTTGATTTGCAATTGCAAATCACACTGCTCAAATTGACCTCACGCTCTTTCCTGACACTATTTTGGGGAGTTCAACCCATTGAAATTGACCTCACGTCAGGGTAAAGGGGCCCCCGGGGGCCCCGTGAGCCCCCTAAATGTCATCAGGAAGTTACCTGAGTTCCCACAATTTCTACGTTCACTTCACTCTCTTTCCTGATCCTTGTTTTGCGGTTCAATCCGGCAAAAATTGGCTTGAATCTTGGGTCCGGGGGTCCATGAACCAACGAAGGAGAGGTCAGGAAGGTTCCTGAGAATGCAGCATTGCACGCAATTGCAAAAAAAAACCGTTTGGCATTTTTTATCTGTCAAAAATGCCATTAATACTACTGGCGAGGTCGAACGGTATTCGTGCTAGCAAAGGTCTGATGGACAGCTGCAGCCCTGCACGATGGTCACGTGGTGTTGAATGCCAATCGCGAGCTGCCATTAACCGCATATATCTGTCCTCTACGGCAGTTGTTGCCCGTGGCCTACCTTGGCCAGACTGCCTGGTGTGAGCATGTGTCAACTCGAACCTCTGCAGAATCCTCCCAGGAGATCACGAACCGTCTACCCAATGTTGTGATTTATTTTCAGTCGTCGCGTGTCAAGCTCCGTCGCACCCTCTTCATATTACTTGCACAAATGTTAAAGATTGAATACTCTCGATACCCGGCATTACCGTGACGTTATTTCTCCTACCACGACACTCACCGATTTTTTTTTGGCCTTTTGCCTTATTTCGTCGATATCGCACGTACACCACGCCCATCGATGCTAAACTGCATTATTTGGGTAGGTACCGGAGCACACCTCCACACACAGGCACTCCCATTACCCTACAATGTCGTCGGACCTCCCAACTGATAAATTGTAGATGGTGCGTTAATTCTGATCTTTATATATATATATATATATATATATATATATATATATATATATATATATATATATATATATATATATATATATATATATATATATATATATATATAATTGAAACAAAGGGAATTTAATGAAAACATTCATGAGACACTACAGTTTGGCAGCAATTCCTGATTTTCCTGAGAATTTGCAACAGTGATAGGAGTGGATTGGGGAGTGATAGTACTACTTTATATGTGCACCAAAAGAGCCACAGTGTTCTTTTATTCGTTTTTTGTGTAGCGATGGGACCAAACCCAAAGAAATTCATCGAAGAATGAAATTCCAATATGGTGATGTTTATATGACATTACAGAAAGCGTACAAATTGCCTGGGAAGTTTTGAAACTTTATCAGTTCTGTGACAGATTCGCGAAGGCCAGGTCAGGCAATTGCGGTAGTAATGCCTTAGGCAATTGTAGCAATAAAATCCATGGTGAAGGATATACCCGTCCCTTTGGATTTGAGTCATGGCTTAGCGTGCCCTATTATCCTGATGTTCTACAGTCCAAAAAAGTTCCGCTAACTGAGGACAGAATTGAAAGCTTGACATATTGATGTCTACAAAGAGCTTTCGCGACTCTTTGTATCTAAAGGTGATCTCTTTCTGCAACGAATTTTCACCGGAGTTTTGAATCTAGGGTCCACTATTCCAACTCGAAACCAAAGAAGCGAGTAAGGAATGATCCTAGCACCTCAACAACAACGAAAAAAAAAATTACTCACACAAGCATCTGAGGAGAAGGTTATATAAACTCACTTTTTTTGTAGGGGGGGGATGAATGAGGTGTTATATGTGGAAGCTCTACATGAGTTGAAAGAAACAGCAATAGGTTCTACGTGTGTAGAGTCAGGAACAATATCCGTCCAGCATTCAAGATAAAACGCTGTGGTCTTCAGAATATAGGTGATTTCTTGCTACATGATAATACTCATTTCCCTACTGCCCATGGTACTGTTACAACTATCCAAGATCTATCTTTTTTGTGTCTACTCCATTTGTCATTTTTACCGGGCCTCACTCCAAGTGATTTTTACGTCTGGGTACACCCCAAAGAGGATCTGAGTGCATGTTTTCAAGTCAGACGAAGAGATGAAGCAGGTTATGCCCAAGTGGCAACGGTCAACTCCAGAAAATTTAAATTTCTATAACAGAGGCATTCACGTGATCCCAAACTGCTGGGTCACTTGTATTGAACGCCACGGAGACTTACGTAGAAAAATGATATGTACTTTTTATGTTAATAAAATGCACGATAATGAACAAGTTACGGTTATTTATTGTTATATATATATATATATATATATATATATATATATATATATATATAAATATATATTATATATATATATATATATATATATATATATATAAAATATGGAGGGAGGGTTGAATGAACATTTTAGTTACTAAGTATTTTATAAATTTTTTAAATGTTATTTGGTTACATTAGCAATGAAATTAAGAAAATTTTCAAATCTAACCCTTATATATATATATATATATATATATATATATATATATATATATATATATATATATATATATATATATATATATATATATATATATATATATATATATATATATATATATATATATATATATATATATATATATATATAGAACAAAATGGAAATTGATTTATCTTTGATTTGACTCGTTAATAAAGATCAGTTCATAAATTTTCAAATCCTTGTGATCAAAATGGACAGGAGAATAAATAACAGAAGGACAAATGATAAATAGGACAAAAGGGCGACCGATTCCAGCAAATTAACTCTAGACCTTCTTTAATTTAAGGAATTTATTTTTCTTCACTGACTCTTCCTATTTAGGGGGGAGGGGGGAAATGGAAAACTTTAGGGTAAAAATGATGACAATTCTGACGTTAACTTCTATGAGAGAAATAAATATTTTTGGAATAAAATGATCAAATTTAGGGGGAAAACGAATAAATTTAGGGTGAAAAATCTTGATGTTTTTCATCTCTTCAGTAATGACTTTATTTATTTTATTTAATTATTTTATTCTCTCTAGAAACATTGTTCCTTAAATAATAAAGAAAATAATAATCCTGAAAATAATACTAAGTATAATAATAATAGAAATAATTATTATTATTATTTTTTTTTTTAAGAATTAGATTACCGTATGTAAATTCCGAAATTTTGCTGCTAGGTCAATATATAGTTTCCACAGCAAAAATTGTCCTAACGAATCGCTGGGACAAGTGGCAAAAATGTTACAGTAAAATTTTCAACAGAGAAAATAGATGTCAAGCATAAGAAAGTCTCTTCATTGATTTATTTTCTAATAAGAAAATTAAAAAAAAAAATTTGTGACATTTTTCTCCCTTGTCTCAACAATTCCTTGGGACAATATTTGCAATTCACTTTAGTTTGATATTTATCTGTTGTATTTCCTTTTGCTTGCAAGAGTATTGTTTCCTTCGATTAACCCTAGAGACAGAAAACTGTATATAGTAAACCATTACTTAACTATGTTGCCAAAAGAAGAAAATTCGCTTCTGCACTATGTATGAAATGTAGAAAATATTTAAGTCCAAATTTACTGTAATGAAAAAGCATATTGGGACTTTATACTAATGATTGTGGGTTATAAGATATATTATTTACTGTTCCTCTTTTCTCACCTAAAAAGTAATGAATTTGGAGTTCAATTAT
>SEYY01023983.1:0-2500 GCA_009176605.1 Armadillidium nasatum | reverse complement strand
ATAGCAATAGAAATATTTTGATAAATTTTAAAATTTATAGAACAAGCTTTTTTAATATTCAGGACTAATTGCTTAGTAAACTAAAATTACTGAAACTTGTTTCAATGGAAAAAAGTTCGCTAGAATTACAGGGTAGTATAATGTTCATAACTAATTGCTTAACAAACTAGTTTCTGAATCATGCTTCGATGAAAAAAAATTCACTAGAATTACAGGGTAGTACAGGGATGGGCAACCTTTTTGAGACTGCGTGCCAAAATTGGTAGAATCTCTGACACAAAATTTTCCCCAACCAAAATTTTTAGAGAACATAATATTTGATATACTTTAAGTATTTGGAAATTTTTATATATTCGTACGACTAAAACATAATAAACGATTATTACAGATAATCTACTGCTGTTTTTAAATCATTTAAAAATGATGTGCAAAAAAAGAAAACATTTATTTACCTTAAAATTACAATTAAACAATCCTGAACCTTTGCTTTAACCATTCTTCGCCTTCCAGCTCAATATATTCAAGTTGTGTAGTTTTCGAACATATGTATATAAAGGCCAAAGGTTACTATAATAGTTACTCCATCCATATGGACCCTAGATGACAACATATGCAAGAGGGCACCACACAGTCGCTCATTCGGAATGTAACGGTCTTTCGTGTATTGTGCGAGGGTTGTCAGTTCAAAGTAATAGCAAAAATTTTGTTTGCTTGCACAGCCACTTAAATGAAAATGACCTCCGTCACTTTACAAGAAAACATAGTCTTTCAAAACTTCCTGCGGCTTTACCAGTCTCTTACATTGTGGAGTTCTCGAACAACCATCAATTTGTATTTTTGGAAGTGAAGGTCATTGGCTATTAATTTCCCAGGAAATCACTACAACTAAAGCATGCTTTCTTTCAGAAAGTCTCAGAGACTCAATGCTTTAATATTTTCTGGTGTACGAGCGTTCCTAGGCCGCTTTTTTGAAAGCTAAGATTTTTTCCCTGAAATTCTCAACCCATTGCAACATTTTGGTTGGAATACAGTATTCAAGCAGAATATATTGAGTACTTTAATAATTTAAAAATTCTAGTCTTTATAATTAAGATTTTAATTGTACTGGATATCCGGGCCATCCCTTATAATAATAATAATAATAATAATAATAATAATAATAATAACAATAATAATAATAATAATAATAATAATAATAATAATAATAATAATAATTTTCAACTTAAAGCTTTATTCGGAATTACGTTTGCAGGTTTTCAATTTTATTGCAGGTCCTACTCTGCTAAATACAAAAATAGATTTATAGCTATTCAGTTCTCTAAAAAGGACTGCTAGGGAAAAACTCGTTGGATTCTTTGAGCCCCAATGTAAATATATATATATATATATATATATATATATATATATATATATATATATATATATATATATATATATATATATATATATATATATATATATATATATAGCTTAAACAAGTTAGAGGATAAAGAAATACTTACCTCATCAGGGGTCGAACCACCGCATGTTGCGACTGAGATCGACAAAAGACTCGGTGCTCTACCACTGAGCTATCCACGAACCCAAAAAAGTTCGCTTCAAAGAACAGTTTCAAGCAACCGATCTTCCCGTCAAGGTACAATCACCAGGTTTTCACCCTGTTCCTCCCCGCTTTATACAAAATGATTAACGGTTGTTTAAAAAGTGGCAATTATATAATAATATATATATATATATATATATATATATATATATATATATATATATATATATATATATATATATATATATATATATATATATATATATATATATATATATATATATATATATATATAATAAAAAAATATATAAAAAATTAAATTTTTTTTTTTTTTTAAATTTTAATTTTAATAATTTAAATATATTTTAATAAAAAAATATATAAAAAATAAAAATCACGTATTACGTTTTAATTCATTTAATAATTTAAATAATAAATTTAAATAATAAAAGTAACATATGATAATAATTTAGCTTATAAATTAAAATCTTTTATTGTCGTACAATTTTGACTAAACTTTAAATTAAGTCGGTTGTATTTTTTGCTTTTTGAATTAATTAAATTTAAAAAATATTTGAAATAAAAATAAAACTAAATTGAAGCTTTTAATTAATTATTAAATTTGTTTTAAATAAATTAATAATAGTTTCCTCATTTAAATATGAGAAATTGCATTTAATTTTTTTTGAAATCGGATGTCCAGAAGCATCGTTAAATGTTTAATTATTATTATTATTATTGTTATTATTATTATTAATTATCATTATTATTATTAATTATTATTATTATTATTATCTTTGTCGTCAAATTTGTAGTAAATTTTGGAACAGACACTGGTTTTCAAGCAAATTTATAACTTACGAAGGGTTCAGCTCATCATTGTGGCCGTTAACACCCTTCATTTTTCTAAATTTTATATATTATTCATAAATGTTTATTTTAGAATTATTATGTCGA
>SEYY01023982.1:42500-46942 GCA_009176605.1 Armadillidium nasatum | reverse complement strand
TTCAAACACATGTATCTCCTTTCTTACTAATCTTCCTATTTCCAATCGGAATATTCAGCTATCAGAGATCACTCTAATCTCACCAACATCCTATATCTCTCCAGAACTTTTCTATCCTAAAAATGCTACTAATGACGAAGATTAAAATTTTGGAATCTTTATATATAAAAACAATTAATCCACTAATACCAGAATTCCTCGCTCTCACTTTTAATTGCTTGATCTGTCTGTTTTCTACTCTTTTTATCTTGTTTTTTTTCCCTCGTTTATATGCTTTTCTATTTTTGTTAAATTTTTCATATTTAAACTATTTTTAAATTTTTTAATCAAATAATTCGAGCTGGCACGACCTCTCAATTTTCACTATTTGAAAATATGAAGTCGAATATATGTTTAAAACATTTTTAAAATAAAATAAAAAAAAAAAAGAAATTTAAAAAAAGAAAAAACTGATATTTTTACTCCGATTGGTAAGCAACTGTTCTTCGACTGGCCTTCGTTTGTATAAAAATACAAAATCAATTGAATAACTGGTTGCCATATTTGTCCTTTTTTTTTGTTTTTTTTCTGCAATGTACTGTAAAACAAACGATATATGAAAATATTGATATTTCAAAACATCGATAATAAACAAATTTATTGAAATGTGTATATTATTATTTAGATTTTATTTCAAAAATGCCTATTATTATTATTATTATTATTTTATTTCAATTACTATTATTATTATTATTATTATTATTTATTATTATTATTATTATTATTATTATTATTTTTATTTTATTATTATTATTTACTTTTCTAGCGTACTTAATTCAACTTATCATAACCTGAACGACCGAAGATTGCCGTGTGATACAGGCCTAACTGATAGATGGAACGTTCCCGTGGTATACAGGCCTACTGCGTTTAATAATATATATATATATATAATATATATATATATATATATATATATATATAATATATATAATATATATATATATATATATAATAATGGGTAATACGGCAGTAGGCCTGTAGCCACGGCAACGTTCCATCTATCAGTTAGGCTGTATCACACGCAACTTCGGTCGTTCAGGCTATGATAAGTCGAACTAAGTAGCTAGAAAAGTAAATAATAATAAAAATAAAAAAATATAAGTAATAATAATAAGAATACAATGTTAAAAAATTGTATTGATATTCGATGTTTGTATATATGATATTAGGTGATAAAAAAATGTTGACAATAATATAATATATTAATATATATATATATATATATATATAATATATATATATATATATATATATATATATATAATATATATATATATTATATATAAAGTAGAAAATCTAATAAAGGATTTTTTTTTTTTTTTTTTTTTTTTTTTTTTTTTTTTTTTTTTTTTTTTTTTTTTTTTTTTTTTCAACGCACGTACACCTATACACACACACACACACTGGAAATTAGATAAAGCATAGCCTATTAGCCTATGGAAAAGGCCAATAATTTGCCATTTTCTTTTTTTTCATAGAAAACGGAGACGTTTTCTTTTATATACGGAGACGCTCGTTACCAAATATATTTAAGAGGACAGTTTTAACAGACAGCTCACTTCGTTTTTGCAGCATAAATACTATTTTTTTTATGAATTTTTTGGGGGGTTTTCTTTTTATTATGTATTTATATTACTCATCCGCTAAAGAAAAGTATGTGTAGAATGCATTTACACATATTTTCACTTCATATTTTCAATATAGTGAAAATAGGAGAGGTTAGTGCCAGATCGAATTATTACCTTTTAAGATAAACATATTTTTATTAATTATATTTAAAAAAAAAAAAAAAAAATTTAATCCAATATTTTTTGTAATATTAAAATTTTCTTCATTCTATTTTCAGCACTGAAGATGTATTGTAATACGAAACGTTTGCTGTAAAATGAATTTATGTTTTCTTTGCAAGTTTATTTATATTTAAAATCAGGTTCCTAAGAACTCTTCTATTAGTGATATATATATATATATATATATATATATATATATATATATATATATATAATATATATAATATATATATATATATATTATATATATTATATATATATATATATATATATATATATATATATATGATTCGGCTGCGGTTGAGAGAGGATGTGCTTGGAAGCAAAGGGAAGAAGAAAAGTTCGAAACACCACAAGGGAGTCAAAAGAGAAGAGAAGAGAGAATATAGAGAGTGAGGAGAGAAGAAAAGTGAAGGAAGAGAAGGCTATTGTATCTGGAGCTTAAAGATCTTCTCCCTGAAGTTGCAGTTTGTTTGTGTAGTTATTGAAGAACGATACTGACCATATGTAAAAAGAGAAAAAATTAATATTTCGTTTTAATATTTCAGTATTTTAATAGTAAATTAAAGAAATTCAAAAAAAAAATAAAAAAAACCTTTTTCAACTAAGATTTCTTCCCATGTACGATTGCAGGAATGCAAAATTTATGTAATCGACACTACCCTGCATCATGCGGGATAAGGTGTATTGTATAAAAAAAAAAAAATAATATATATATATATATATATATATATATATATATATATATATATATATATATATATATATATATATATATATATATATATATATATATTATATATATATATATATATATATATATATATATATATTATATATATAATTTATTAAGCTATAGTTTAAATTAATTTAGTAGCCTAATTATTTTCCATTATTACTTTTAGTACTGTGATAAAATTTAAATATTTTGTTTTTCAGAATGGCGTAATATGGAGGTTTCCGCAGTTTTGAAATCTATAAGGAAAAATTCTACAAAAACGTCAGCAAACAGCCGGATATATTAAGGTAGTGTCATTAATTTTATAAATGAAATATTGATTTGCATGTAGCGTAGTATAATTAAGTCGAATTCCCTTCATTGCTTCTAAAATGAACTACATCAGAGAACAGCACTATGGCTTTGTGGTTCGCTTCACCATACTTAATGGTGCAAAAAACAAAGAAGTTAATATGGACTTCGCGAATTTAAGGGCCTTGTTGCAATGTCTCTGAAAAGGCAATGAAGGGACGTAGTATAGTTATCATCCCAATTTCCTTCATTGCTGTCAGAGTCTGCATAATAGACTAGTTGTTCGCTTACACCCTTCTCAGTGGTGAATAGTTTTTTTAACTACGCGAATTTAACGGCTTTGTTGCGTCACTGGAAAGGAATGAAGGGAATAATTTTTTAATTGGAGGAAGGAAATGGAAGTGTTCCTTCCTTTGGCCCCACACTGGTTTTAAATTTTTTTTAATTTTATATTTTTATTTTTATTTTTTTAATAAAAAAATTATGCCAAGGTAATTTAGTAAAAATTGCATTAACATTCTATTACTTTTATTTTTTATAATAATAAATTTCAGCATTATATTACTAATAGGAAATTAAATTTTCTGTTCTTTCAGTTCAATTATCAATTCTTTCTTGAGAAAAAAGTGAATGTGTTCCTTTCACTCCTGCAAGAAAAAAAGAAATAAATGACAACACAACAAATATTATATATAATTTTGATTATTTTAGATTCTATATTTGAACATAAAAATGTTTTCAAGTCTGTGAATTGTTAATAAAGATACTAATTCTTTTATTTTTAATTTACCTGAAGCTTTCAATATTTTTAAAAAATCATTTCTTAATACAGTAAATTTATTTTAACAATATTGTCAGAGCATTCTAAAGCTTCTAAACTAAGATACAAGTCCGAAATGACAATTTTAAGTACCAAATGGGTACTGTTCTAATAAAATATTTTTGAATTTAATATTTCGATAAAATATTTCCTTGACCTTAAGAGAGCGAAATGAAAATTAATTATATAATAATATAATATAAAGATTTATTCAGAAAAAATTATACATTTACAGTTTTATAATTTTCTAGTCTTCTATAAACGCTCTTGGAGGTCAGTCAAAACTCGTCTCTCTTCATTCATTCTCAGTAAATTATCGTGCATCTGGCAGGCAATGCGTCAGCCAGTCTTCTATAAACGCTCTTGGAGGTCAGTCGGAACCAAAACTCGTCTCTCTCATTCATTCATTCTCAGTAAATTATCGTTGCATCTGGCAGGCAACCCTCGCTAAACGACAGTATATAAGAAAGCGCACTACAAAGGGAGTGGTGGGTGGGCACGTCAGCCAGTCTTCTATAAACGCTCTTGGAGGTCAGTCAAAACTCGTCTCTCTTTTATTCTCAGTAAAGAATTATCGTTCATCTGGCAGGCAACCCTCGCTGAACGACAGTATATAAGAAAGCGCACTACAAAGGGCGTGGTGGGTGGGCAACGTCAGCCAGTCTTCTATAAACGCTCTTGGAGGTCAGTCGAAACCAAAACTCGTCTCTCTTCATTCTTCTCAGTAAATTATCGTGCATCTGGCAGGCAACCCTTGCTA
>SEYY01023982.1:22500-37500 GCA_009176605.1 Armadillidium nasatum | reverse complement strand
TCCTTATTAGAACTTTTATATATCGAAACTAGATTTATTTTTTAATCTAAAAGTTTCTCATAATTCTTCACCCAAAAAGTAAGGAGTATCGGCCAATATTAACCAATACCGATACCCAAAAAAAATGGCCGATACTGCCGATACCGATACTATCGGTACATCCCTATATAAAATATATAAAAAGAATATGTAAAAAAAAAATAAATAAATAAATAAATAATCTAAAAACCATTATTTTATTAAATATATATATATATATATATATATATATATATATATATATATATATATATATATATATATATATATATATATATATATATATATATATATATATATATATATATATATATATATTAAAAACAAAAAATTTTTAAAATGTATTTAGTATTTAAAAGCATTCCTGCACTGTATTCTGTATTTAAAAACACTTAAAAAGTATTTAGTGCCCATCTGTGGTAAAACAATGTTTAATAAAACTTACATTGTACAAACGTCCAAGTTCTCTTGCATTGACACCCTCTGGATGAAAATTTAGTAAGGTATTAATTCTCTGCTGAACTTGGGAAATGAGGAGCCTTTCTTCCAAACTTGTTACAAAATCTGTGGTCTGATTCTTATATATATATATATATATATATATATATATATATATATATATATATATATATATATATATATATATATATATATATATATATATATATATATATATATATATATATATATATATATATATATATATATATATATATATATATATATATTGATTTAAGTTAATGATATATTAACTTATAAAACCTATAGAGCTGCGTTTCTTAACCATTTAAGCTTTGGGACCCCCCACCAAAAAAAAAAAGCCAAAAATAGAGTTAATAACCTCAAGACCCCTCTAATTACCTCTTAAGCTTGGAAATTTTCATATTCAAAAGTGCAATTTAGGATATTTATCAAACGGCTGATTAAAAAATGTTATGTCTGGAAAATGTCAAATTCAAAAGTACAAGTTGAGATATTTATCATATGATTAATTAATAAATTTAAAATATTCATGACAATTAAACTAAAACAAAATAATTTTGGTTAAAGTTTTATAATATTCATTCCAAAAAAAATTAATAAGTAAAAATTTCGTGCTAATTAATCTTTATTTATATTTTAATGCAAACAAAGATTATGAAAGAATATGAATAGATTTTTTTTTTAGTACATGGTTTCATTTTTTTGTGACCCACTGTGAACTCTTGTAAATGTGGTCACGACCTCCAGATTAAGGATTGTTGTACTATAAAAACTGTGTTAACACCATGAACTTTAAAGACCTTACCTTCAAAAGAATAACACCTCGAAGAATAATTATAACCAGAGGACTTAATTTTCTTGGTAGTTTCAGGAATTCTTGTAAACTTTTAATTCTATTAAATGAATAGAAATGCTGATTTACTTCCATATATGAATAAATAATTAATTTTATCAAATATCTTGTTTAACATAAAAATCATTTCTTATTTAAAAAGTGCTTCTGAAGATTTGAATAAATTTAAACCCATAATTTAATAAGCCAACAAATTTCAAGTAAATCCAGTAAATTGTTTTAGACAAAGTAAATATTGAACTACAAATCCTGTAAACTAATATATGTTGCTCCCTTTCAGGCTATTCACAACTTTTAACATTCAAAAATAAAAGAACCAGGTAGAAATGTGGTTCAATTTGTTAAAAATTTCTTTACATTCTTTTTCTCTCAAAGCATGCATATACAAAACTATAAATATATGAACAAATTAGACCATGATACAGAAGCTCATTGTGCTGCATCCATTCTACATTCATTAAAAAATTATTATAATTGTGGCAAGAACTTAAACAATTTCTTTTAATAAATCAATCCATAAGTATATATTCATTTTAGTGAAAAATAAAAAATAAAATTAAATAATTTTTCAAATTAAGTTTTCTAAAATAATAAAATTAAGTGAACCAGAGATTCCTGGCCTCCATGATGCTATTTATTGTCTTAAATATAGATTGCCGTGGTCAGACACTCTATTGAAAGTTCGACATTGTTGCTGTAGATTAAAGGGTATTTTAGTGATTGGTTAAATCACTAAATAGCCGTTGAATGATCTTAATCTTGGAAGGGAAGGATATGTCCAGAGATGAGTTTGGTAAGGTATACTGTTCCCTTTCAGTCCAGTTTATGATCTTCTACTCTTAAGATTTCTGGAGGTGTGGGCTCAACAAAATCGAGTATCTAAGAGCAGATGTTAAGGAAGTGGGCTACTTGTGAATGTTTGTTTTATTAGAGTTTCAAGAGTGGGAAGCGAATTAATAAAAAGATTAATGAACACTATGATGATGTATTTACTTTTTCTTTATCCAGGGATAAATGCATTGTGCAGGAAAATAGGCAATGAGTTCTCGGGTACTGTAGAATTAAGAGACCATCATATCAAGATGGATTTTTATATAAAGTATCGTGTGTATCTGATTGAACGTGAGGTGAGGTATTGGTATAGTGTGGAGACAGTCAGTGATTGGCATCAATGTTATGTTTTGAACTATATCTTTTTAATTATGATTTGATTGGTATCACCAGAAAGTATACTATGCAAGCAGTTTAGGAGGATATATATATATATATATATATATATATATATATATATATATATATATATATATATATATATATATATATATATATATATATATATATATATATCTAGTAAGCAAAGGCCAAAGGCCTAGTAATTTCCACCAGGGTTGGAATAATATCAAAAACATTCCAATTAAAGGAAAACATGCTTGCTCCAATACTAGTGTTTGAAGGTGTGCAAGTCAAAGAAAGTTGGAAAACTATATAAAGGGAGTGAGTTCCATACTTTACCAGTAGAATACATACTTGGGTCAGAGAGTTGGACAGAGAAATGGAGACTGTGTAAAGGTCTATATTGAGCCTTTCTCAATGGAGGAGGTATGCAATGGGAGAGTTGTGAAGAGTAGTGTCTGTTGTATAGAGTAAAACTGCATATATATATATATATATATATATATATATATATATATATATATATATATATATATATATATATATATATATATATATATATATATATATATATATATATATATATATATATATATATATATATATATATGTGTGTGTGTGTGTGTGTGTGTGTGTGTGTGTGTGTGTGTGTGTGTGTGTGTGTGTGTGTGTGTGTGTGTGTGTGTATGTGTGCCACAACTCACAGGCATAGCACTAACTCAAGGAGGGGATTTAATTAATAGCCCTTTCTTTATTCATTAAAAAAAAATTTTTTTTTTTTTACCTTTAACAAAAATAAAATACACATACATGATAGTTTGAAAGTTAAACTAGGCAAAGCTACATGCAAAACAATTTTTTGAAAACAATTTTGATGTTTACAAATACTTAAAATATGCAAAATTTTACTTACTTCTAACATCTTTCTGACCATTAATTAAGTTTTTAACATGTTCAGCTGCATGAATGTTTTTTGCAGTTAAAAGCAAAATCCCATTGAAGAAATACTTTCATCCAAAGAAAGAATAAAGTTTTCAATACTAGTAAATCTGCAAAACATTAAAATATTAAAAGAAACTAGCTTGTATTATTCATTAAACTTATTTTATTCTCACCCATCTCCCAACCAATATTTTTCATTAATTTTTTTATTTTTTAAAGAAAGATTGATTATTATTATTTGATATCGATAGTGAAATTAAAATCTGACCATATTTGAAGTCTTCTAGAAGAATTATACTGAATCTTCTTTTTACAAAAATGATGTTAACTTTACTTACACGGTTAAAAAAATTCTAAATTTAAATTTAAAAAACCGCCCATATTTTTATACAAATAATATAAAAAGAAAATGTGTTCTGGTATTTTATTACTTAATTTTCAAATCTTCGACCTTCTGGCTCTATTACTACTGGCAAAATATAACTAAACTCAAATCTTTATACACTCAAGGAGTCTCAAGAAAAGATAGCAATTTTATCAATGCTACAATAAATCCAACAAAACTAATAAATAAATTATAAACTTGTACAAAATTTTATATAACCAAACAAAAGATTGTGCTAGATACAATTACTGTATTAATAAAAATTCAAAATATTTTACATCATTATTAAAATAGTGTTATTCTCTTATTTTTACAGAAAGTAAATATTTCAAATATCTATTTTGTTTAATTTAAAGTATATATATATATATATATATATATATATATATATATATATATATATATATATATATATATATATATATATATATATATATATATATATATATATATATATATATATATATATATATATATATATATATATATATATATATATCATTAAGGATGTACTGAATATCATATCTGGCTGAACAATAGCAATAGTGTAGAACCTAGTATTTAGCTGGATAGTTCTATTATCCAGCATTATCCACATGGATAACAAAATTTTAATTTTATTTAAATCTTTTACATATGGACAATTACTTATATAGCTTGCAAGTTATTTTTAAAAAATGATAAACTAGAAATTGGAATACGAGTCAATGGATTTTGCTATGATAAATTAGACCAGATCATATTAATGCATATTTCATGCGAGTTATTTTTTGAAGTACAAATAAAATCTTCAACCTTATAGAAATTAGGATTGCACATTCCAATACTCCGTTCTAAATTTAAATAAGAATAACAAGTCAAAATGAATCCTTCAAACATATACACAATGGAAAATTTTAGTCAGTAAAATTAATTACTCTTGTGAAGAATTTTAAGTTAGTTAACAAAGAGTAGGATTTTAATTTGTATAAATAATACTGATTATTCTAAAATGTCAAATTATGTTTAGAATGAGAAAATAAATTAGAAATTATTTAAGCACATTTTATGTGAATGATATATATATATATATATATATATATATATATATATATATATATATATATATATATATATATATATATATATATATATATATATATATATATATATATATATATATATATAAAGGGTAAAGGGAAAGTTTTCATAGTACTTGAAGACTCATTCAGGAAGTATTGTAGTCGTGTGACTCGTGTCCATTTCATTAGTCATCTAACTGGTTTATTTTTGCCCTTTTCAAGGAAGGGACATAAGTATAAAAGAAGGAAACCCACCCAAGCCAGAACCTAATGCAAATCTCTCATGTGGGCACACACAGAGGCCTTGAAGAGTTTAAGATTAAATGCAGGAGCAAATACAAAAAATGGAAGTTCCACAGAACAGAGATGGCTGGAAAGGAGGCACTACAAAGAGAACGTCTGGGGTTTCCAGTATTCACACAAAATTCAGGCCAAAGCAAGGCACCCCTTGTGCTGCGAGGCAATGCAATTGTGGTAGAATGTGAGAGGTCAATTCCCTTGAGCATCTATAGAAAAGATAGTGCGCCAACATATCTCAGAGATAGAGGGTCAAGAGAGTTTGAAAGTAGGGGACAGTTTATTAGTCTTTTAGCATTAGACTCAATCCTATCCAAAAGACTGGAGAAACAGTAGCTTCCCCAAAGGTGAGAACAGTACTCCATACATATAGTTGGGGCAACGGTTCAGAAAAAAATTCCTGCAACCTGAGTGGTATTCCCAGTTTTTTACAGGCTGCCTTAGAAATCATTGTGATTTGAGGTTTCTAAGACAATTTATTGTTAATGTTTGAACCAAGAATGTTTATGTTATTTACAGGTGAGAAGGGAGAGATGTTGGGATGTGTTTTTGGGAGGGAGATGTGAAGAAGTTGAGTTTAAAGAGTTGTATTTCACAAGATGAATTTGATGGAATTACAAGGATGATCTTATGTTTTAAGTACATAGCTTAACTTCTTCAGGATGTTAATTTTATAAATGTTACAGATAACAATATCCCTTTATTAATTTATTAGTGATAAGGTCTTAGAAAAACAATTGTTCAACTAATAAAACTATCAGATGAAATTATTGTGGAAGCAAGTAAGAGAGAGAGGTCACTTTTCAGTGATTATTTTCTCAATTCAAGCCACTATTTTTATAAAAAAAATGACATTCATAGGAATTCTATGTTAAAGATCTAAAATCTTTACTAGCTTTAAGCATTACTTAATTCAATAATAAAGTAGTTAATTATTGGAATGGTTTGCTGAAGTTCTTAAATGCAATTCACTTGAAACACTCAAAAAAGGACTGGGTAAGTATATATATGGATAGTCTGGAAACCATATATATAAGTTTCTAAGACTGCATGTAGTTACTATAATAGTCAGATCAAATAACTAAAAGGTATAATTAGCATGTCCCATAGTTGTAGTTTAAACCTTTGTAGTTAAAGTATATATTAACCTATTACTAAAGTTATACTAATAGTGTTGACAAACCTTGTGGCTTCTTACTGTCAGTATATTTCTTGTCCTTTAACCAAGGAAAATTTTTCAGCATATATGAAAAACAAATCTTTATTCCAATCTTCATTTTAAATTTACAAGATTCCAAAGGGCAGATATAGAAGACAACATAAAGGAATGAATTTTAGAAATTTTAAAAAATGCAATAAATTTGAAATTTAGAAGTAATTTAATAGAAGAAACCTTTGCCAGTCTGGGGATAGTCAAGAATCTACAAGTTCACCTTTGACTTTCTCAAACATTTAATGAATTAGATTTTGGTACGAGATTGTAATGAGATACTTCCAGGATTGCAATGAACAGAATATAAAGTATAAAGAACAAGTATTACTTTTCCACATGTGTTGCAACTTGCAAGACAATTTTTAATTTATAGTTAACAAGATGGCCAATTTATATAGTAAAAAATAAATTCAAAAAACCTTTTTCCTTTGAAATATTACCTATGAAATACTTAACAGTATGAACTTTTCTGTCAAAAGTGAAAGGGTGTTTATAAAGCAGATAATGTATATATGACTTTGCCAAAAATCAGTTATTCCTATATTACTGAAATTTTCTTGCCTTTACAAAAGAGTGTTTTTTGGAAAAGTACCTATATATGTAAAAAAATACATAACTATATTTTGATAATTTTATTTGTCAGAGTATAATAAATCTATCTTTGGTATAATCTATTATTTACAATCTCTTAATTACTTAATTTTAAAACCCTCAACCAAACAAGTTTTATTATTATTATAAAAGATCTATGATAAATGCAATTTAGAAAAATATAATATTTTAAATTATAACCAAATAATGTTCTACTAACTGGGATAACTTAACCTAATACTTCATAGATATACAATACCTTGCATACGTCACAGTGTAGTCGTTCACATGTTTTATTAAATCTACTGAGGACCCTAGCCTATAAAACAAAATCTGGAACTATTAAATATACAGTTCCAAAAGAAAGGTAAATTAAACAAATTCTAATTAGAATAATTAACCTTTAGAATTATAGGAAGTACAATTGATCAAAACTTTCAAGTTTTGTAAATTTTCCAAAAAAGTATAGAATCATTAAATTATATCATAGTTACATTCAATCTTGCAAAGTTCCTTTTGGATTATTTATCTTACAATGAGATAGCCAGTATTCAAATACATATTTTAATTAGTTTCATGTATTTAAAAATATATTTTTAAATACATTCTGGTAAATATAAATATGTTTAAAATACTTTATAAGCTTTATTTAAATATACAGAGAGATAAAAATCCTCAATTACTCTTATTACTACCGATAGACACCAATCATCTCTCCACCCCCATGTAAAACTAAATAATACCCTCATTCCTTTAAATAAATTTCCAAAGATCCTAGGCCTCACATATGACACACACTTCACCTTCTCAAAACACATCGAAAACATAACCAACACTGCAAACAAAAAATTAAACATCATTCGAACACTGTCAGATAACAATTTCAGTAACGAATTAACCACCCTCATCATAGCATACAAACAGTTCATCAGACTAACACTTAATTACGCATCTCCAGCCTGGTACCCTGCCACCTCACCCTCAAACACAGAGAAATTACAAAAAACACAAAATATCGCTCTTCGAATCATCACAGGTTGCACTAGAACCACCCCAATGCAGCATTTACACGAAGAAACAAAAATACTCCCGATCCGTGGTCACCTAGACATGATAGGAACCCAATTCTACACAAACACACTAGACATATCACACCCTTGTCACTATACCCTACAAGACCACACATGACACAGTCTAAAATTACCTGGAGTCATCATCCCCTGCCCTATACTACAGTAACATATTCAGAACCATTCCACCCATTGCAAACACACCACTAATCAAACACATACACACCATCATAACACTAAATTATCTCAACACCCGCCAACCAAATCATCTTCTCAACGAACAACCCCCCGACATAGCAAATACACAAAACACAATACCATGCAAAACCCAAATTACCCTATCCAGATTAAGGTCAGGCCACCACCCTAACCTACAAGCATACAAACATAGATTCAATATACAAAACACACTATCCCCAATATGTCAAAGATGTATGCAAGAACCAGACACAACAGAACACCTCCTTCTGAGATGCCCCTTCCTTACACAACACAGAACCCTACATCACATCTCCTCTCTGAGAGACCTTTGGATAGGGCCGGCAGCTGTTGCGGATTTCCTAAAGGCAGTGTGGCCCTTCCAGTGAGGAAGGTCCAAGGGGTTAAAAAGTAAAAAGTAAAAAAGTAAGTAAAAAAGATAAAAGAGAAAATTAGTGAAAAGCGTAGATGTTTTAAAATATTCAAAGGTAGGAGCAGGGGGGAAGGTTTGGAACATTATAAGAGAATTAGGAATGAACTTAACCAGTCAATAAGAAGAGCAAAGAGAATGGCAGAAATTAATTTGGCAAGGAACAGTAATAAAGACCTGAAAAAGTTTTTTAGCTTTTATAAATTATATTAAAAGCAAGGGATAAGAAAATTGGCCCAATTAAAGTTGATGAGAATTTAGTAAGTTCAGATGAGGAATTGGTTAATATTTTCAATGCTTATTTTGCATCAGTGTTTACTGAGGAAAGGTTGGATAGCAGTTTAGAAACTAATAGCTCTAGTATACATGTAATGAATAGGTGTACAGAATTTCAAATTGAGTTAAATGAAATCGCATCTTTACTACAACATATTGACCCAAATAAGGCATCTGGTCCAGATAGTGTGTATGGTAGAATTCTAAAAGAGGGGAGTAGCAGTATTGCAAAGGCACTGTATTTGATTTTTAAGCGATCTATTGCTTTTGGAGAGGTACCTGAGGACTGGAAAATGGCATATGTGGTGCCCATTTTTAAAAAAGGTAGTAAGGAAGATTTAGGGATATTGGCCAGTTAGTTTAACATCTCTGGTTGTGAAAATTTTGGAAAAGTTACTGAAAAGTCATATAGAGAAACATTTAAATGATAACAAGATACTATACAACTCCCAGCATGGCTTTAGAAAAGGTAGAACATGTCAGACAAATCTATTAGAATTTATGGAATATATAACTGAATGTATAGACAGGGGTGATTCAGTTGGTCATATATTTAGACTTTAGCAAAGCTTTTGATACGGTACCCCATGTTAGGCTGATGCAAAAGTTGTCGCAGTATGGTATAGATGGAATGTTACACAATTGGATTAAAGAGTGGTTACAGAACAGAAGCAATGTGTATTACTTAATGGTAATAAGTCATTATAGGAAACAGTGAAGAGTGGGGTCCCATAGGGTTCTGTGTTGGGACCACTTTTGTTCCTTATATATATAAATGATTTAGACAAAGGTCTTAAATGTAAGGTTTCTAAGTTTGCAGATGATACCAAAGTGGTTACCTTAGTAAGGAATAATGATGGATGCATAAAGCTTCAAGGTGATCTAGATAGACTTCTTGGTTGGGCAGAGAGGTGGCAAATGAACTTTAATAGTAAAAAATGTAAAGTTCTTCATGTAGGTTACTCAAATGAAGGATTTAATTATGAAATGAATGGGGAGTGGCTTGAGACTGTGGACCAAGAAAAGGATTTAGGTGTGATTATTAGCAGTAATCTGAAAGTGGGTGATCAATGTTTGGAAGCAAGGAATAGAGCAATAATAAGAATGTTTAGGTATAATTAATCGCAATGTAGTTTACAAGAGCAAAGAGGTTATAAGCAAGCTATATAATAGCTATGTCAGGCCAGAACTAGAGTATTGTGCACAGGTTTGGGCTCCTCATTTAAGAAAAGACATAGATATGCTGGAGAGAGTACAACATCGAGCAACAAGGATGATTTCTGGCTTTGAAAATAAGAGCTATGAAAGAGAGGTTGAAGGAGTTAGGAATGTTCTCGGTTGAAAGGAGACTTCTCAGAGGGGATATGATACAAGTTTACAAAATATTTGCATCTGACAGTAATACAGAGATTGAAAAATACTTTATAGTGGACCGTGGAAGAGTTATTAGAGGATATAAGAAAATTAAAAAAAGCCATGCCATCTCGATCTAAGAAAATACTCTCAGTAATAGAATTGTTAATTTTTGGAATGACTTGCCACAAGAGATTGTTGACTGTGATTCTCTTGTCAAATTTAAAAGGGGGCTAGATAGATATATGGATGGTTTAGGTATTATATAGTATAACTTGACTAAGCCAAATTGGTGGGTATATATATGAATTTTTAGATCAACAGATCAACCTATGACTAAGCCTAATGGCAGTTTTTTGTAGTGGGTGATGGTTCATTGAATATTGCATGTATAATTGGGCTTAGTTTTACTTTTATCTTTGCATGAATGAACTGATAACTAGGGATGGGATAGACCTAGTCTTTCATGCATCTATTAGTATTATTTGTTTGGACTGGGACAGTCTCGATAGGCCCTTCTGGCTTCTAACTGTCTCTATTTTCCTATGTTCCTATATGGTAAAATCTTAGTGAAGGGAGCCTGTTACTTTTTTTTTCTCAGCGTAACTACAAAAAGGAAATAATGTGTTTGTTTTTTTTTTTGGTTAATCGATGAACACCAAATTATTTTTTATGAAAATAAATTTAAAAAAACATTTAAATTAAAAAAAAAATAATTAAACTAAATAAGAAAAATCGTTTAAGTTTGGTATGTGATTGTAGATTTTTCTATGATTGGTGAGAGAAGAGTATATATTATCGTTCCTAAGTTCTAATGAATGTTGGTATATAGTCATCTTTTAATACCATTGGTTTCGCCTATATAAACTTTATTACACTGATTACATGGTATCTTGTACATAGGAACATAGTAAAATAGAGACAGTTAGAAGCCACAAGGGCCTATCGAGACAGTCCCAGTACAAACAAATAATAATAATAACAATAATACTAGTACATGCACAAATGACTAGGTCTATCCCTTCCCTAGTTATCAGTTCATTCATGCAAAGATAAAAGCAAAACCAAGCCCAACTACACATGCAGCATTCAATGAACCATCACCCACTACAAAAAAACTGCCATTAGGCTTAGTCATAGGTTGATCTGTTGATCTAAAAATTCATATATACCCACCAATTTGGCTTAGTCAAGTTATATTATATAATACCTAAACCATCCATAAATCTATCTAGCCCCCTTTTAAATTTGACAAGAGAATCACAGTCAACAATCTCTTCTGGCAAGTCATTCCAAAAATTAACAACTCTATTACTGAAAGAATATTTTCTTAGATCGAGATGGCATGGCTTCTTTTTAATTTATATACCTATATATATATATACCTATGTTACTGTCTGGTTGATTGATTTTTGGTTTTAGTGTGTGTTTAAGGATAATTGAGTTTGATTTTACTGTATATATTCCATTTGGTAAATTATTTTTTATTTCGTGGGTATGGAGATTCGGTATGGGTAATATGTTTTGGGGTGAAAGTTTTTCAATCTGTGTGCTATAATCTACAATCACATACCAAACTTAAACGACTCTCAGTTAATAAAAACAACACAAAATACAAATAATAGGAAACTTATAGAATCATTTATTGTTAAAAATACGCAAAATATGAATATAATAATAGGAGACATACCCCTGCATAAAATTACAAACAAAATGTTAAACAGATCTTGCAGTCTAAGAACGACTCCGTGAACGACTCTGATTTGCCGAAGTTGCCAGAATTCCATTCCGAAATAGCTAGACAGACGTAATTTCAAATTACTCCTTCAAGAAATCAATTGTTCTGATGAAGTGACTCGATCATGAGCACGAAAGCTCAACATTTGTTATATTATCTTCATTTTGTTATAATTTAGTGAATAAAATAGTACCTATTTATTTGTTTTGCTTCAACAAGGGTACCAAAGAATAAATTCATGCATTTACGGTTTATAATAGTAAATTGCACAAAAAAAAATTAAAAAATAAAAAAAATATATAATATATATAATATATATATATATATAATATATATATATATATATATATATATATATATATATATATATATATATATATATATATATATATATATATATATATATATATATATATATATATATATATATATATATATATATATATATATAATATATATATATATATATATATATATATATATATATATATATATATATATATATATATATATATATATATATATATATATATATATATATATATATATATATATATATATATATATATGTATATGTGTGTCGTGTCTGTGTCATGTGCATGTGTGTATATATTGACGAAGAAGAAAAAATTCTTAGCAATTCTTCCTTTTTCTTGATTCTCTTCATCTTCACTTATTAAATTTGTATTTTAATTCTTGAGCTCAGAAAAGGCTTAAAAAGTACAGAAATTTTATCACGAATTTCTCATTTCTCAAACACGATTAGTTCACATTCATTAAAAATTTTAACATTAATTAATTTATAATATTATATATATATATATATATATATATATATATATATATATATATATATATATATATATATATATATATATATATATATATATATATATATATATATATATATATATATATATATATATATAATTTCAAATTTTGGAAATGCCTCAGCATCCAACCTCTTACTTTGTTTACAAAAAGAATGAAATGCCATCCTTCCAGGAATCACTTGAAAAAGAAAAGCCGAAAATATGAAAAACAGACGAAGGTTTAAATTGTGGGTTATCAAAGAGGATGTTATAGTTGTGGGGAGGATTATATTATGTAGAAAGAAAAAAAGGAACCGAGTTTTTTGTAGCATTGGAAATAACCATGCATGTTTATCTGCCTCAATTAGAAATCCGAGAAATATCATGTTAATTGCTCCTAGGTTACCATGTTAACGGTAATTTATTGCTGATAGGTCGGACGTCTTCCAAATCGAAAGAAATAATAGAGTGTGGAGTTGTCGGCATAGAAGTTGATAGAAGATGAGGTAATAGTTTGAAAGTCGTTGATGAAAAGTAGGAGTTAGGGATGGAACAGAAACCTGAGGAACATAATTATTTATATAGATTTGAAAGCCGGACGGTAGCTGTCTGTTGCTAACTATATAGAACGACATGAAATTAAAGTTAATTTAGAAGTCAGTTTTGTGTCAGATTCTATAGAAAGCTTTCGATATATCTAGCTCCACGGCAAAAAATTCACCTACATGCTTAAGAACTGAGGACAAAGAGTCAGAGAGATGGGAAAGAAGATCACCGGTAGAACGCTCTTTACGAAAGCTATACTGGCGATCAGAGATAATATTAGAAGATTTGAAATGTTTCCAAGTCTTCTTGTTAAGAACAGATTTAAAACTTTTGATAAAAAGGATGCTAAAGAAATTTTACAATAATTAAAGTGTTGAGAGAGGTCCATTTTTTCCTGCACAGGATGAGTAAGTGCACGTTTCCAGCTGAAAAGAGGATAGTAGTGGAAACACATACGCAAAATAGTTTACCATGGCTGGATACAAACTCAAAACAACAAGTTTTAAGAACAACAAAGAGGTTGACACCAGGACTGTAAACCTTCTTAAGAACAGAAATAAAATCTTTAAAAGAAGCTACAATTTTAAGCATAAATGTATTGGAGGGGTGGAAAAGGAGGAATGTATCCAGAATCGTCTTAAATGGAATTAAAGACAAAATCTTGAGCAATGAATCCAGTTTTCTGAAGAAGGGAAAACTGTAGCTGTGCCGTCGAAAGATACTAAAGGACGGAAAGAGGAACCAGAAAGATCTCAGCATTTAAAAAAGGTTTTGGTTTCACTGTGAATAGATTTTACTCGGTTTGGGATGAATTAGAACATGCATAAAGGCAATTCATAAAGACATAGTCCCTGTGGTCGACAGTACCAGAAAAAGCAGGGTTAGACTAAGATTTATTAGTTTTAGTTGGAGGGAAAGAATATTGAATGTAAAGACTCATACCAGAGAAAATCTCTTCGGTTATAGGTTCTGCACGCACAGAGATCCATCCCATAGAAACAGTAAAATAAGTACCAGCACTGAAGGACCAAAAATTGTTTTCCTTCATTAGGCTTTCTTGCGGAAGACTTAGAGATAGCAGAGAATACAGACGGAGAATAAGTGATTGGAGAAACACAGAAGGAGAATGAGTTTAACAAAACATGGAGAAGAATTGGATGTTACAACAAGGTTTTGTATGTTGGATTCATCTCGAAGGAGATCAGGGATGCGGACATTGAGTTACACCAACTGTTTGAGGTTATTTTGGAAAGATATAAGGACATCATGTTTACAAGCTGTATGCTAAGAACTAGAAAGTCATTGGCTCTGGTGAACAGTAGCCATTGGCTGTGGTGAAACAATGAAATCACTTGAATGATGCTTTGAGAGAAAATCCCATTTATGTAACAATAATAGTTTACCTTAAAAATTCTAAGATTTCAATTTGTAAAAGAAAAGTGTTTACCGTCAAAATAAATCTGCAATTCATAAAGGCATTAAAAAAATTAAAATTAAAATTGTAATAGTAAATTTTGATTGCTTCCTCTAAAGATGGTAC
>SEYY01023982.1:15000-20000 GCA_009176605.1 Armadillidium nasatum | reverse complement strand
AATACCTCGCAATATCTTTCGTTATATAGATATTCGTACTTGTTGAATGGATATGTAATTTTGTATTATTATATGTACGTTTGTACTTTCGTATTTATTGTTAGTTATGTATGTTATGCTATAGAAATAAACTGCTAAATACTCCAACAGGTAATAT
This sequence comes from Armadillidium nasatum, assembly GCA_009176605.1. Classification (NCBI taxonomy): domain Eukaryota; kingdom Metazoa; phylum Arthropoda; class Malacostraca; order Isopoda; family Armadillidiidae; genus Armadillidium; species Armadillidium nasatum. The sequence goes on along the minus strand of SEYY01023982.1, from coordinate 19,843 downwards.
GTACTATCCAATTGCTTCATTCGAGTTTGAATAGAACGCTTCTGAAATATTTTGATTTGTACCCAATACGAATATAAAGTGAAATCGATATTTCGGTTTAGGGTGAACTTTTCAAAACTAATTCATATTAATAATTTTTCTTTACTTCTTAACCAAAGTTCATTGATTTATGTCACAGGAACATAGTTGTGAAAAGATATTATATATATATTAGTGATGGATCGGATGTCATATTTTCCAATTTGCGGATGCGGATGCGGATGTTGAATTTTGTAGAAGTGCGGATGCGGATGCGGATTATTCTTTCATTTCTAATTCTATCAATCCTTCTCAATTTATATATCGCTCTCAAATCTTTCATCTCAAAGACATTGAAACTTTTTCTCGACCGAGCACTTATCGTCTATGTTTCACACACATACAATACAGAAGGTGAACACATACATTCAAACATTCTTATCTTTATTTCTTTCGAAATTTTCCTTTCTTCCATACTTTTCTTAGGCCACCCAATACTTTCATTCCTTCTACCACTCTGTTCTTTATTCCTTTTTCCGTCCCACCCTTAGCTTCCACTCAACATTACTAGATATTTGAATTCATTCACCTCCTCAAGTTTCCATTCTCACACTTCTACAAACCAATTCCTCCCTCCACATTTCCTCATCCCCACCTCCAATCCTCATAACTTTATTCTTCGCTGGATTGAATTTCAATCTCGTGTTTGCACATTTCCCTTCAAACTCTCTCACAAGTATTCTCATTTTTTCTCCAGATTCTGCCACCAACACATGCCGCATCATCTGCAAAAAGAAAACATTCACTTCACATTCACCCTCCATATTTCTCAACGTAATACTCTTCCCTTCTCTCTCCATTTTTCTAAGTAAACCATTCATCAATAGATTAAATAACATGGAGATATTGCAAACCCCTGTCTCAATCCCACTCCTATGCTAAACCAATCCGATAGTTCTCTCTTCACCCTCACTCTTGATCTACAATTCGCATATATATATATATATATATATATATATATATATATATATATATATATATATATATAATATATATATATATATATATATATATATATATATATATATATATATATATATATATATAATATATATATATATATATATATATATTAATTAGTGATGGATCGGATGTCATATTTTCTAATTTGCGGATGCGATGCGGATGCGGATGTCGAATTTTGGAGAAGTGCGGATGCGGATGCGGATGCGGATGTTGAATTTTTGAAAGTGCGGATGCGGATGCGGATGTTGAATTTTGAATTCCGAAAGTGCGGATGCGGATGCGGATGTTTGAATTTTCGAAAATGCGGATGCGGATGCGGATGCGGATTCATCATAAATAAATATATATATATATATATATATATATATATATATATATATATATATATATATATATATTATATATATATATATATATATATATATATATATATATATATATATATAGTATATATAAAATTAATCGCACTTTAACCCGATGATGTTGTCTGGATTGATTATTTTATTTGAAATAAAGATAAAGGTTTAATTAGACTTAAATAGCGTCGCATATAAACACGATCTCAATTTTAGAATTTAATAAATAAAGAAACATTAATATAAAAATATATGATCTTAATATAGAAATAAAAATGAATAATGGTAGTGTGAATATAAGGCGTCTTCGGATTTTATAGCGTATTGGATTGTATTACATTTAAGTACATGTGATGCACATTACCATGCAACACCTTTTAAGAGAACACACTACCATGCACTCTTGTCGATCTATTGCCAGATCGTTTACAAAAAAATGTTCATGTAGAACGTTTGGTTGGCTAAATATATTAGACTTCAAAGTACAATTTATGTACTAATGAAGGAGCAAATTATCCTGCACCTGCTACAAGAGCTGAAAGGACATTGTCATCCAATCCTAGTAAAACCTAAGAGAAATGCTGCTCCAGCAAGACTCTGTAAAACATTACCGTTTAAGAAAGGTCTTATTCTCTTACAGCCAGACTATTCCAGTCAGTTCTTTGTCTATTGCCAGACAAGTTTGTCAATTACCAGGCAAATCCCACTGTATAAATTTGATCTGAGACATTCGTCAATAGTCTTTTAAAAATCATCTTGTGGGAAAAATGATAGAAACTGGATCCTCTTCATCCTTAACGTTCACGAAAAATAATTACATTTCTTATAAAGTTACGCTTTTCTTCTTTATTAAAGGCCAGCTAAAATATCCTTAATGCCCTTTTTACATGAATAAACATTAATATAATAAAATATATGGTTAGAAATCGACTCAATTGTATCACATTAATTACATTACATTACAATACAAAATTTATTAAAGTTTGGCAATCAGAAACTATTTGATTACGGAGATATAATTAAATAAATCCCTTTTAATATTCTTTTTACGCAAAAGTAAACGTTTTAGAACGTTGGAAAATTTTTCTTCATTCGCACACATTGTTTTTATAGCCAAAAGAAGCTATTTTTAACCCTTTCAAATCTACTTATTAATAAATAAAGTTAAGTCCTACAAAAGACTAAATATTAATATATATATATATATATATATATATATATATATATATATATATATATATATATATATATATTATATATATATATATATATATATATATATATATATATTATATATATTATATATTATATATATATATATATATATATATATAGGTTTATATAAATAAATAAAAATAAAAGAAACGGGTAATAAAATATAGTACCACATTCGAAACAAAATATTCTAAACACGCTTCTTACGAAAGGAAATTTCAAAGCTTTATCTACGATTTCAATAATTTATCATGGTCAAACGCGAACATTAATAATAAAACAGTTAATAAAAATGAAAATGGAAAATACTTTATAAAATTAAAGAGACAAATATAAATAAAAGCATATAATATTATAATAATTAAATATTAAAATGCTGTTATTAAAAACTAAACTTAAGAAATGTTTTGTAAAATCTTAAACAAATTATTATTAAATGATAAACGGTTTTATAATAAAAATAAAATATAACTTTTCTTATAAACATATTTATTCAGACTTAACTAAAGGCAAACTGAAATAAAAGTACAAATAAGTAAATTTATCTACTCGCTAAAATTCCTATCTAAATAATTAAATAACAAAAGAGATTCATATGCTTTTTAAACTTTTATATATTTCATTATATATTATATATATATATATATATATATATATATATATATATATATATATATATATATATATATATATATATATATATATATATATATATATATATATATATATATATATATATATATATATATATATATATTTGTAGTGATGGCATCCGCATCCCTCACTTTCGAAAATTCAACATCCGCACTTTTCGAAAATTCTATATCAGCATCCGCAAATGAGAAAATATGACATCTGATCCATCATATATTATATATATATTATATATATATATATATATATATATATATATATATATATATATATATATATATATATATATATATATATATATATATATATATATATATATATATATATATATATATATTCCATAAAGAGATGGAATTTATTCAGACCCACTCTTCATTTTCCTACTGTACCCAAACAAAAAATAAACTTTAAACTTACATCTCAACTTAAAAGAAATATTCTTATTATAATTAAGGCTACATTCCCGCAGCGCCAGTTCATTGTCATAAATTATAACTCCCTCTCAATTTATAGTTTTTTCAGACACAAAGGATCTCACACAATGCTTCTCAGATCCTCATTAATTTATTTATTTAAGTGTATCAGCTGAAACGCGGCATATGTAGGCCAAATTGGCCTATAATTAAAAGTAAGGATTGATAAGCATAAAGGAGTTTCCTTTAGAACAGACCATCCTTTTTGCTCTCCTGCACACTCTGCCATAAAAGACCATGGACATACCCACCCTTTTCCTTCAGTAAATTTCTCTGTTCTTCAACCCCCTTCAACTTTCGTCTTTCTCTCTCTACTTTAATCTTTCCTACTTGCTTGAAACGTGCAATCATTCAGCCTGTGCCGAAGTAGTGGGATCCCTTTCAACCCTCCAACTACCGTCCCATTTCTTTGACCTCAGTTCTCTCCAAAGTTTTCGAATCTATCCTTACCAGGAAGATTTGGAAACATCTCAATTCTTCTGATCTTATCTCTGATCGCCAGTTTAGCTTTGGTAAGAAAAACACTACTGGTGATCTCCTTTCCCTTCTCTCTGACTCTTGGTCCTCCGCTCTTCGGCATTTCGGTGAATCTTTTGCTATTGCGCTAGACATATCGAAAGCTTTCGATAGAGTCTGGCACAAAGCTTTGATTTCCAAACTTCCCTCTTTCGGAATCTATCCTTCTCTCTGTGACCTTCTCTCTGATTTCCTTTCCGGTCGTTCTATAGCAGCAGTTGTAGACGGCCACCGTTCTTCCTTTAAATCTATTAATAGTGGTGTTCCTCAAGGATCTGTCCTATCTACAACACTTTTTCCACATTTCATTAATGACCTTCGCTCTATTACCTCATCTCCTATCCACTCCTATACTGATCACTCCAATCTTCATTACTCCTTCCAGTTTGAAAGACGTCCCTCCCAACAGCAGATAGACTCGAGAAGGATAGCCTTGGAGCAGCTAACTTCTGATCTTTCACGTTTTTCAAATTGGGACAGAGAAAACATGGTAGTTTCAATGCCTTGAAAACTCAGTTCCTCCATCTCTCCACTCGACACAATCTTCCACACAACTATGATATCTTCTTCGAAAACACACAACTC
>SEYY01023982.1:7500-10000 GCA_009176605.1 Armadillidium nasatum | reverse complement strand
GAGTACTGTAGTAGAGAGAGGTAAAGGGAGAGATCTAATATTACACTGAACAGATAGTTAAGAGAGAATGAGATTTAAAGATCATTATATAATATAAGCCTTTAACCTTTGATTGATGGAACAAGTTACCCCATATGTGGAAAAAGTACTGCAAATAAGGGCTAAATAAACCTTGTTTATTGAAGTAATTAAATGGAAGAAAAAATATCTGTAAACTCTGAAAAACTTCAAAGTTTCCTTCAAGACGTACGAGCAACCGCAGTTATGTCAAGTTACAAAGACAATTTCTGTTTTTGTTTTAAGTTCAAAGAATTTTTTAGTCTACAGGAAAGATAACTGATTAGTGGACAAAGTACAGGTGTGGTGTTTTGCGGTTCCCCACACAATTACAATGCTAATTTCATGCTGCGGTGCGGTACGTTGCGGTCCGGTCCACTTTTTTTTGCACGGTTTCTTCATATATATATATATATATATATATATATATATATATATATATATATATATATATATATATATATATATATATATATATATATATATATATATATATATATATATATATATATATATATATATATATATATATATATATATAAACTAGGACCAAAATTACCCAGATATTTTTAAATTAAATATTTAATACCGAGAGTTTTCTAAATAAATTGAATAAAGTAAAAATAGAAATAAATCAAGGAAAACCCTAAAATAAAATACAAAACCAACAAAATTAAATAAAATAAAACAAAACAAATAAACAAGTCAAGGAAAAAAGGAACGAAACATTTTAAATAAAAAAAATAAATAAACAAATAAATAAAAAAATTTGAAAATTATTGTTTAGGCAATTTTAGAAATTAATTTTCAAAAGCTAATTATTTATTATATATATATATATATATATATATATATATATATATATATATATATATATATATATATATATATATATATATATATATATATATATATATATATATATATATATATATATATATATATATTAGGTTAATGGGAGGGCCAGTGCCAGCGACAGATGGCACTGAGGGTAAGGTGTCATTGCAAGAGCCTCTTTGCAACATTGAAATGTTGCAAGGAACATTTGGTGATGACGTCACTCACTTGTGCGCATGCGCGCGCGCACACACCTTAATTATACATTCGCACCCGCATCAGCATCTGCACTTGCCAAAATTATACAACCACATTCTCATCCGCAACTGACGAAAATTCTTTATTCGCATTCGCAAAAGAGAAATATGACATCCGATCCAGCACTAATATGGGTTCCACTCTCATAATGGCATTTATTGTGTCAATCCGTAGAAACCTTCTACGCAGTCTGATTCGTCGACCATAATCACGCCGAGTCAATATCCGCAACGGTCCGTCATCATTCCGAGGCATCACTTGCGGTGCTTCTTGAGCTAATGTAAACCACCTCAGGCTAGCTAGGCCTGTCGCGGCGGATTTCAGGACTGTTCTGGTCAGGTGAAGCTGCTGTAATTCGTCAAAATTACACAGTTCCTTGCTGTGCATATTTTATATATATATATATATATATATATATATATATATATATATATATATATATATATATATATATATATATATATATATATATATATATATATATATATATATATATATATATATATATATATATATATATATATATAAAATGCATTAATTAGATAAAATAAAAATAAAAGAGAATAATAACGAAGATAAAAAAAACTCCGTTTTTAATATTTTGTTATGAAACTTGGAAAATAATTAAATGTGTATTGAAAAATCTTCCATACATCTATTGGTGGATACGTCCATCCAAATTGGTGGAATTAAAAATCATGTGACACTTGCAATTCATATGAACGGTTTCAATGTAGAAAGTCTCTTGCTTCATACACAATAAAAAATTCTAAAAAAAGTTGCTTTATGTCGCCTATAAGTAAAGAACATTTTTGAAAGCTTCTTAAGTGTGAAAGGAAGATTCTCAATCAAAAGGAAGAAATTTATTCATCGAAGTTATGTTGTTCAATATTACATCAATAAATTAATATTAGAAAAATAGATATTAAAAATGCAAATCTATTGTAATACTGTTTTATAAAAAAGAAAATTTCGAGCTTGTTAGAAAGCATCTGGTCTGAATGGAAAGCCTGTAAAATAACGACTTCAAAATTCCATATATGAAACCCTTTCTTTTCATTTCTATCAAACTGGATAATTCAGCTATCGGAAAATAATTGAATTTCCATATTCAGCACATAAACATTTGTCCAAGAGTAATTTTGCATTCCTTTCAGGGTGGCTTAAGATTTATTAAAAGGATAATCATAAAGTTCTCAATTTTATTTGCGTTTTTTTTTTTTACTTTTAACATAAAGGACTATGAATAAAAATTTGTCAATATATTATGTACCACAGATAAATGAATTGAGAAAATTTAAACACACACACACACACACACACACATATATATATATATATATATATA
>SEYY01023982.1:0-2500 GCA_009176605.1 Armadillidium nasatum | reverse complement strand
ATTAATATTTATATTATTATATATATATATATTAATATTAATTATATATATATATATATATATATATATATATATATATATATATATATATATATATATATATATATATATATATATATATATATATATATATATATATATATATATATATATATATATATATATATATATATCCTCTCATTTCTTAAAGTGCGCTTTTCTTCTTTAGTTAGTGTCAACCACCCCAAAATCTTGGGTCATGAGATGACATTCATTACATCTCTATTTTTTTTAAAAATATTTAGGCTCTTCCTTACAGCTTCAAGACTTAATTATTTCTGTTGATTAAATTTCAATGGATAATCTCTCCAAATGAATAGCCACGCTAGTTTTAATTATGCCCAATGAGTTTACTACTAACGGTATTACCAGCACCTTCTCTACATTTCTACATTCCTCTAAGCTTACTATTTAACTGTTGATATTGAGCTGTCAATATTTTATTTCTTTTACCCTTCGTATAATGATACCCTTCAGCCATATGGACACAGACTTTAAACACATAACAGTTTTTATTGGTTGTACCAGTCAGGAAAATATCTGGTATATTGCTAGAGATATTATTCGGTATTCCTCGAGATCAGTGTTTATTATTAACAGTAGGGTGAAGTTTCTATAGCTATCTGCTGTTATTTCAGCATTGTATTTTTTTTTCATATTCTGCAGTTTATGAGTTACAGATTGCATTGTGCTCTCTGTATTTACTTGTCTGTGATATATATATATATATATATATATATATATATATATATATATATATATATATATATATATATATATATATATATATATATATATATATATATATATATATATATATATATATATATATATATATATATATATATTATATTCTGTCATGCCAAGTTCAGAGGCCTAACAATTTCTACACGAGTCAGGGAAAATATTAGAAATCTGGTCGCTAATAATATAAACGATGTGACCCTATTCATAACGTTTTAAAAGTGTGCAAGTCAAAGGAAGTTGGAAAAACAGAAAAAGCTCGTGGGTTGTGAATGAACACATGTTTCCAGCAAGAAGGAAAGATTGAAGATGAAAGACAAAGACGAAATAGTTTACCACGAAAGGCTGCAAGCTCAGAAGCACAAGTTTTGAGAAACGCATTGGGAAATACCATCAGGAAAATATGTCTTCTTAAAGTTAAGCTATGAGGGAACAGAAATGATATCTTTAGCAGAAATTACAATATTAGACGTAAACGACTTGAAAAAGGCGGGAATAGCTCCAGCTTCGTCTAAGGCAGAGTTATAGGTACAAGTTTGAATGAAGAGTTGGTCTTTAGCAGAAGGTAAAATGGCAGTTGTGTCAACAGAAGGAACTAGAGGAGGGAAAGAGGAAGAAGCAAAGTTAGAGTTGACATTTTCTGCAATTTGGCAGAAAGGTGAGGTGATAAGGAACTAGAAAGTTTATTGCTTTAACGACGGAGAAAAGAGCAGATTTTACACGATTCGGGGCTGAAATATAAGTTGAATGAGTTTTTAGATATTGAAGACGACGGTAGTCCTGAAGACAGCACCTCTGAACCAAGGTTTATGTTTATTTGAAGGGAAAGAATATAGATTGCATGTCTCCATTCCAGAAAGAATCTCATCGGTTATACACTCAGCTATATATATATATATATATATATATATATATATATATATATATATATATATATATATATATATATATATATATATATATATATATATATATATATATATATATATATATATATATATTATGCAATAAATGTTAGAACTAGTTCGAAAAGGGGCGGAGCTTAGATGAAAAGAGAAGGGGGGGGAATTAGTATAGTATCGATAGCTAGCATCTATAAAAGCCCCCTTCACACTACCTATGTATCAGTCTGCATCCAGCTCTCTTGGAGTTCACACTTCTTTTCCAGTTCTTCTGACTTTAGTTCCTGAGTAGTGTTATTTATCTTACAAAGCTTGAATATTATTATATAGGTGTGTAAACAGTTTTTTATTTTACTACTACTACTACTACTACTACTACTACTACTACTATTACTACTACTTTATTTACTAATAATATTGATTTCCTCTTTTACAGATTTGTGCTAATTTAGTATCGATAGCCAGCATCTATAAAAACAGGTCTCCTCCTGTACACTCATTCAGTTTGCTTCACACGCTTCCGAAGTACACACTTCTCTTCCTGGTGCTCTGCCTTTAGTACCTGAGTAGTGTTATTAACCTTGCAAAGCTTGAATATTATTATTATATAGGTGTGTAAACATTTTTTTTTTACTACTACTACTATTACAACTATTACTATTACTACTATAACTAGTATCGGTAGCTAGCATCTATAAAAACAGGACTCCTCCTGTTCACTCATTCAGTTAGCTTCAGTCGTTTGCAAAGTTCACACTTCTCTTCCAGTGTTCTCACCTTTTAAGGCTTGTGTTATTATTAGTCTTACAAAACTT
>SEYY01023981.1:37500-42463 GCA_009176605.1 Armadillidium nasatum | reverse complement strand
GATAGGGTTGGACTCTGAAGGTACGTCACCGCACCTCACCTGAGAGTACTGTACTACCACTTTATTGCACCACATTAAAAAAAAAAAAGTGAATCCACACTTCCCTGAATAATAATTGAGCATCGCACCCCATATTTAATTTTTAATAACCGTACCTCATACACAGAACCGGTCAGTCAATCTACCCTAATGGAAGAACATAGAAACTATCTCAGAATGTATAAGTCATAAGGGTGCAAAGTTAACTGACTCACGATCAGGTTACCATAAACTCTCTACCAAGATTAAAACTTTTCCGGTATACTCGAATTAACTGTTAAACTCAATTATTGATTTAACTACAAAAATAGAAGACATTACAAGCTGTCTCAGAATGTACTATAAAATCACAAGGGTTCATAGTTAACTGACTCACGTTCAGGTTACTATAAACTCTCTACCAAGATTAAAACTTTTCCGGTATACTCGAATTAACTGTTAAACTCAATTATTGATTTAACTACAAAAATAGAAGACATTACAAGCTGTCTCAGAATGTACTATAAAATCACAAGGGTTCATAGTTAACTGACTCACGTTCAGGTTACCATAAGCTCTCTACCAAGATCAAAACTTTTCCGGTACTCGAATTAACTGTTAAATTCAATTATTGACTTAACTACAAAAATAGAAGAACATACAAGCTATCTCATTGTGTATCATTATGTCTCATTGGTTGTATAGTTAATTGGCTCAAGTTCAGGTTTTCCATAATCTCCTTACCAAGATCAAATGTTTTACAATACTCGAGGTAACTGCTAAGTTCAATTTTTGTTTTCATAATTGGCAGCCTTGTATTTAGACGTGATTTTTGACACTCTGAATGAGCATCAGAAAAGCTGAATCTATTCGGCAGACGGAAATAGAATTGACCATCGTCACCCAAAAAGTATTTGCCATCATATATAATAATATATATAGTATATATAGTATATTATATATATATATATATATTTATATATATATATATATATTATATATATATATAATTAAGTAATTCTTAATCTAACAATCACTGGTCGGGGATACGAAAGGCAAAGTCCCCTGTAAAAATATGCTCGTGTGCTATGCATTTGCATAAGGAAATTTTAATGCAGATATGATATAATTCCCAATTTTATGCTTACGTCTTCCATATGTGAAGCCATTCATGTTGTATTGCAGTTTCAAATCATAAACAAAGTTGTACGAAGCAAAACAGGATGAGATCGTCCCATTAGACACGATCATTGAGAGTGTTTTGCATTCAATGGAAGTAGAGCAAAGTGTTTTGCATTCGCCTGCAAAAGAAAACCAGTTCAATATAATTTAGTATTATTACATCATTTCACAAGTAAAAATCAAATCACAAATATTTGTAATTATTTAAATGAAGATCAAAATGGGATTCAAAAGTTGTGCTCAGAAACTGAGAGAATTACTGATCCGCTCGCTGAGAGTTACTGATCATCTAGCTGAGAGAATCACTGATTCGCTCACTTAGAGAATCACTGATCCGCTCCCTGATCCGGTTTTTTTTTCCTAAATTCAGTGAGCTTGATGCCAAGGATAACTTCTGATAACTAAAAAATCTTCACAATTATTCTTCAAATTCGATGTTTTTAAATGAATGAAAAAAATATTTTTTTCAAGAAATTCTTCAAAGGATCTCAATAAATAAATAAATAAATAAATAAATAAATTAATTAATTAATTAATTAATAAAATAAAGTTTTTTAATTTTTACATATTTGTTTTCTTTTAAGCATCTCTGAAAGGTATGCTTCATAATAAGTTAGTTACAAACAATAAAAATTTAAATTTAAAAGCAATAAAAAAAGAGTTTTAAGTAAATGTAACCTAATAAAACTCAAAATCTGTAAACATATAAAACTCAAAATCTGAATACAAACAAAACTCAAAATTTGAATACAAATAAAACTCAAAATCTGAATACAAACAAAACTCAAAATTTGAATACAAACAAAACTCAAAATTTGAATACAAATAAAACTCAAAATCTGAATACAAACAAAACTCAAAATTTGAATACAAACAAAACTCAAAATTTGAATACAAATAAAACTCAAAATCTGAATACAAACAAAACTCAAAATTTGAATACAAACAAAACTGAATACAAACAAAATCAAAATTTGAATACAAACAAAATCAAAATTTGAATACAAACAAAACTCAAAATTTGAATACAAATAAAACTCAAAATCTGAATACAAACAAAACTCAAAATTTGAATACAAACAAAACTCAAAATTTGAATACAAATAAAACTCAAAATCTGAATACAAACCAAAACTCAAAATTTGAATACAAATAAAACTCAAAATCTGAATACAAAGGATATTAGTTAGGGTGAGTTGTCTCACAGATGCGGTGTTGTGCCTTGCTGTGAGGTTGATGCCGTGCTGTTCATAACTTCAGGGTCTTGGTGTGTTGCGGTTGTTAAAAATAATGGCTCAATAAGGTAGCCATTTTAAGTATCCTATTTCGGTGTGGCTATAAAAAATATAATGGCAGTGGGAAGAGGTACAATGCAGGTACAGTGAGAAAAGATGATTGAAAGTGCGGTGAAGTGCTGCGAGGTGTGGAGGAAAAAAGGAATGCTCAAGCACTCGTAGAATACTTACACATAGTTGAAACATTGTACTCTATCGTCAAATGATTCGATGAAGTCGATGACATCACGTGATCGAAATAGACAAACTGGGGGAAATTTTTGACATCGACGATTCTTTCCAGACGTTCGAAGTAAATGTAGCTTGAACAGTTTTTTAAGAATAATAACAAAATTCCAAACAATAAATAGATACCTTTCATCTTCCCTTTTATATATATATATATATATATATATATATATATATATATATATATATATATATATATATATATATATATATAATATATATATATATATATATATATATATATTATATATATATATATATATATATATATATATATATATATATATATATATATATATATATATATATATATATATATATATATATATATATATATATATATATATTTATTAATATTCGAACCCTAGGTTGACCAATGCAAATTGAGAGATAACACTTTATTTACCAACACCAAATCATGCAAAAATGCAAAATTTACAAAATTAAAAATAATTCAAGAAACAAGCTTTCGCCCCTACTTGGGGCCTCTTTCAGGTTTGACTGAAGCAACGATCTTCTTTTCGTAATTCCAGGATTTTTATGGTGGTAGTTGGTTGTTGCTTAACCTATTAAAGAATGGTGAGCGGAGCATGATAGAATTTTGTAGTTGATCAATCTTGTAGTCTCCTTCACTTTGGTTATAATTTGGTAAATTTTTAATACAGAAGGCTTCAGTTATTTTTCTTTTATTATAGTTGTTTATATGTGTGATGGTACAACTATCATTTAGATTAATAATATGGTTATTCTCTTGTCTATGTATGGTAAGGGCTGAGTTTTGGTTGTCTGTGTGGAGGTCATATTTATGCTGGTATAATCGTCTATTGTAATCAGTGGTTTCACCTATATATTTTAGATTGCAGCCCAAACATGGTATACTATAGATACACGGTGGGTTTGGGTTTGGGGCTTTTGGTGGTTTAAATACTTTTTTTAATATAATATTGTTGGATGGGACTAAGGATATATTTTTTGGTATTACTTTTTTTAATGGTTTTATGTTTATGTGTGGAATCGGTAAAAAGTTTTTATCTGTTGTTTGTTCATTTATTTTTATGGAATAGAATTTGGTTTTTGCTTTTCTAAATGATTTGTTAATTATGTGTATGGGATATTGTAATTTTATAAAAGTGTTCTTCAGGAGGTCGGTTTCGGTTTTTAAAAAGGCAGGAGAGCAGATCTTTAAAGCGCGAAGATACAGTGAAGAGAGAGTGGCGATTTTAGTGTTAGTTGTGTGTGCGGAGAACCAATGGATATAGTTTGGTGACGAAGTTGGCTTTCTGAATACGGTATAAGAGAGTTTTGTGGAGTGGTCCCACATAGTAAGTGTGTCTAAAAAAGGCAAAGAATTTGTTCTGGGAGGGGGGTTTCCAAGGTAAATTGAATATTAGGATGAATGTTATTTATATGGTTGAGGATTGCGTGTGGGGTCAGATGAATTGGGGATAGCCACAAAGACATCGTCAACATAGCGTAGCCAGGTGCAATCTGTGAGAAGGGGATGGGGGAGGATGAAATAAAATTCTATTAGTTCCATATATAGGTTGCTGAGAATTGGTGACAACGGAGAGCCCATACTCAATCCTTCTTTTTGTTTATAGAAGGTGTGATGAAATTGAAAAAAGTTATGTTGAAGAATGAGCAGGATACCAGGATAACACATACCAACTCCTCACTAAAAACCCACACAAACAATCGCAGCAAACTTTCAATAATTCTCTGCAACTCATTCTTAAAGATCACCCTTCGGTTCACAAAAAACTAAAAGCCTACATGACACAAATCCCTCAATTTTATGGGGTGCCGAAAACACACAAACCCAACGTCCCCCTTCGTCCTATTATAGCAAATACCAACTCTCATACCTATAAACTTGCACAATGGATATCCTCACAGTTAAAACCTCTTTTGGGCACAATTTCCCCATCACATCTCAAAAACACAGAAGATTTCATAAACAAAACCTCCTCCCTTAATACTAAAACACATAAATTTATCAGTTACGATGTCATCTCCCTGTTTACATCAGTTCCAGTACCACAATTACTACAACTTCTAACAACTTATATAACAGATAATAACATCAATCTACAATATCCATTTCCATTATTAAAACAACTCATCCTGCTCATTCTTCAACATAACTTTTTTCAATTTCATCACACCTTCTATAAACAAAAAGAAGGATTGAGTATGGGCTCTCCGTTGTCACCAATTCTCAGCAACCTATATATGGAACT
>SEYY01023981.1:20000-32500 GCA_009176605.1 Armadillidium nasatum | reverse complement strand
ATTGCATTTGAGATTTTATTACAAATTTTTCGCAAGGAATTTATTAATAATAATAATAATAATAATAATAATAATAATAATAATAATAATAATAATAATTTTTCGCAATAATAATAATAATAATAATAATAATAATAATAATAATAATAATAATAATAATATTAATAAAAATAATAATAATACTGATTAATATTAATGAAGTTGATGCCCCACCATTTTACTTTTTGAATAACATGAATAAATTTTCTCTCATAATAATCATCATAATTTTATCATAATCTTATCTTAATAGTTATCATAATTATAATTATGATTACAAGAGAAAAGTGTTATAATGAATTTAAAAGTTTAAGTCTATTTGTAATTAAATACAATAAATACATTTAAATACAATTAAATACTCTTAAATACAATTAAGTACAATTGAATACAATTAAATGCAATTGAACACAATTAAAAACGTTTAAATACAGTTGAATTCAATTAAATACAATTAAATACATTTAAATGTAATTAAATACAATTGAATACATTCAAATATAATTAAATGCAAATAAATACTGTTGAATACAATTAAATACAATCTCATACAATTAAATACAATTAAATTAATAAAAGAAAATTCCTAATACAGAATATCTACATGGAAGACATTTAAAATACAATAAAAATACTTAGAAATAAATACCAGTACATAATACAAAATAAAAAATAGTATTAAATACTAAACACAGTACCCTACATAAATACTGGGAAAGACCATCACTATTTAACATCATTCATTTTACTCAAGTGAAACACAGTACTAAAAGATCACCATAAATTCTGTTTAAAGATAATTTGTTATTTTTACTCACCTTAAAATTCAAGACAAGAGAGCTTAGATAATTACTCGGAAAGATCATTACTAATTATGAATATTCATTATATACATCTATAGCACAAGACTTGATAATTACAATATATACTGTAAAAGATCAGCACTACCACAATTTTCATTTTCACTCACTTAAATTATAAGACTAGAAAGCCTATGTAAAAACTGTAAAGATCATCACTACCACAGTATTCATTTTCACTCATTTAAAGTACAAGGACAGAAAGGAAAGTCTTACGTAAATATTGTAAAAGATCATCACTACCACAATACTCATTTTGATTCATTTAAACTATAAGACTAAAAACTCTATGTAAATACTCTAAAAGATCATCACTACTCACAATATTCATTTTCACTCACTTAAATTATAAGACTAGAAAGCCTACGTAAATACTGTAAAGATCATCACTACCACAGTATTCATTTTCACTCATTTAAATTACAAGACTAAGTAACCTACATAAATACTGTAAAAGATTATCACTACGACAATATTCATTTTCCCTCTTCTAACTCATTTGACTTGGTAGCTTTGATACTGTAAACAGTAATCAATCAAATAATGAATTTAATAAATGGAAAAATATAAATAGCTTACCTAAATATGGTAAAAGATCATCACTACCGCAATACTCATTTTCACTCATTTATACTACAAGGACAGAAAGTATTACCTAAATACTGTAAAAGATCAGTACTACCACAATACTCATTTTCCCTCATTTAAATTATAAGACTAGAAAGCCCACGTAAATTTTGTAAAACATCATCACTACCACAATATTTTATTTTCACTCACATAAACTGGAAGACTAGAAAGCCGACTTAAATACTATAAAAGATGATCACTACCACAATATTCATTTTCACTCACCTAAACTACAAGACTAGAAAGCCCACGTAAATACTATAAAAGATCATCACTTCCACAAAATTCATTTTTACTCTTCAAATACATACCTCTTGGTAGCCTTGATACTGTAAACAGCTGTCTACCTTGGCTCAAACGGTAAAGTGATTGACTCACGGTGCTTGAGGGCGCCGGTTCGATCCCACTTGGGGATCCTAGGTATATACTACCTATAAAAGTTCCTTTCCTAGTATAGGGAAATTCCCGTGAGATGTGAACTTTTTATATATATATATACTCTAAATAATAAATATAAATATATATCTTGTAAAATAATATAAATTATTTTTATATTATTATATATATATATATATAATATATATATATATATATATGTGTGTGTGTGTGTGTGTGTGGTGTATGTGTATGTGTACGAGTGTTGTGTTTGGATGATGTGCGATGGTTGCTCCCAACGGATTTTCGTTGGTTGTATGTGTAGTGTGCTGATAAGTTTTTTTTTTTTGTGTTTTGTTTTTTTTTTTTTTTTTTGCAGTGAAATAATTTTAAGACGAATGGGTTTATGTCGTGTGATCAATTATGGCTCGACCCCTTAATACTGCGATTTCTGTTTTATTATCTGAACAGCTATCTGAAAAGCTCCATTCTATTTTTTCCCCTATCCTCTCAGAGTGGAAGACTTCCGGGTGTGACCATGACTAAGATTATTGAGGTGAGAGTTCAGAGCTCTGAGCTTATATGTGCTTACCAAAACGCATTACCCTGCCTTTCCTATCTCTCTCACAGAGTATTTAGGACGTGATCTGTTCCTCTCTCCCTATTAGGCAATTGATCATCAATGAATAAATCATATTTTAAAGGTACATAGACAAGTCTCGTGCTCGTGCCTTATTCAAACCTCTCTTATAATGATAGGAGCTCAGAGTGCACTAAGAGAAACTAATTTTCTCTCACAGGCAAAGACATCTATTCGTATAGCTGAATATTTCGACTTTTATTACGTTGTCGATTGAATTGTGTCATGAAGAGATGTAGGACTCTAGTCATCATCTTCTTCTAACCATTCTTCTAATTTATCTGCGTATAACTACTCACTCAATTTACTTATTTTCGGATAAGAAATAAGGCATCCTGTTGAGTAGTTAAGTCCTTAAATTAAGGTCCTCTCGGAAAACCATAACAAGATTATAACACTGATTTTCTGGGTGAAATTTAATATTAATACATGTTATTAAAAAGTGATAAAAGTTTTTCATAAACTTTGGAATTTTTTTCGACAAAGGAAATAATAAAATCTTTATAATACTTATTCCGCATGAAAAATAAAGCATTCCTTAGGAGTAAAAGACGTTTATTTATATATATTTTGAGCTCAAAAAGAACTACTGTCTACAATCGTCATATTGAATATTAGCCATCGTGAATGTCGTTTTAACTCGAATCAATATTGGCCTTAACTAATTACTTTTAGGTTTTCAATTATGGTAAAATTCGATATAAAGAGACACTATTTATTTCTTTTTATTTTTAGATTATAATTAAAAATTAATCAATTTTTTTTCCGAATTCGATAAAATAAGAATTTAAAGAATTGGTAAATTTCACTTACTCTGTAAAAAATGAACAAAATGAATATAAGGTTTAAAAAAAAAAAAAAAAAAAAAAAAAAAAAAAAAAAAAAAAAAAAAAAAAAAAAAAAAAAAAAAAAAAAAAAAAAAAAAAAAAAAAAAAAAAAAAAAATAAAATTTTTTTTTTATTATTATTATTTTTAAATTGAAAAATATATAATCTTACTAAATACCTTCTACCTCTCTATTGAGATGAAAAAAGAATTAAGAGGTCAAATTTCTTTTCGTTTCTTTTAATATCTTTTATCTTATCTTTTTTTATTATATATTTTTTCCCTTTTATAAATAAAAAAAATAAATTTTTTTATTTTTCATTATTTTTATCCTTTCACAGTTAATAAGCGATTACTTCTATATATTAATAATATATTATATATATATATATATATATATATTATATATATATATATATATATATATATATTATATATATATAATTATATTATATATTATATAATATTATATATATATTAATATATATATATAGTATATCGGTTCTTAGGTCCCCAAAAAATTATGCATTTGAATAATAGTCAAGGACACTCACTTATGGCATCATCGATATAAGTATTATCCAGTGATAGAAGTATTCATCCTCGTCTGCCTTCTATAATTATTAACGAATGAATATATATCTGACAACTCACTTATTACGAATATATGGGACATTAGTCTTATTCCATGTAATTGCCTCATAAGTTATACCCTACATCGTAATAGTAATATCACTATATATTTTTTTCTAGATTCATCAAAATTCCCTGGCACCTGGATACTCGCTATGTATGTGTAATAAAAATTAATCTACTAATATTTTTTTCCTAAGTTAAAATTTAATTTAATTTAACAAATTAATTTAATTAAAATTTAAACATTTTAAAATTCAAAATTTTTAAAATAAAAATAAATAAATAAAATAAATAAATTAATAATTATGAGGTATATATATTAATTAATTATAAATAATTATAATTAAATTATTAATAATTTATAATAAATATATATTAATATAATTAATTAATAATTATATAATAATTAATAATAATAATATATAAATAAATAATATATATAAATAATAATATTGTAAATAAGATTAATTAAATATAATTATTATTTTAATATTATTGCATTTTTATGTAGATTTATTTATATTACAAATTATTATTTAGCGTGCAAGGAATATATGTGTGTATTAATCATATTTTAAAAATTAAAGTAATTATATAATCAATCCCAAAATTTAATTAATAAATTATAAAACTACCATGTTTTATGAATAATGAAATAATTGAGTCATAAATCCATTAAAATCATTGAAATAAATAGATTAATTTCATATTGTTATAGTTTTTTAATAAAATAATAAGAAATACCGCAAAGCAGTCGCCAATAGCCTCCCATCCAGTGTATACATATATTAAATATAGAATAAAAGTTTTTTAATTAGAGCTTAAATAATGAAATAAAATTTTCTCTCATATAAGAATATAATAACTCAAATCATAATATATTAAATTATTCATAATCTATCTAATAGTTATCATATTATAATATGTATTATTAACAAACTGAAGTGTGAAAATTCAAGATAGAAGTAAATATAATTAGGATTATTAAAAACGTTATTTAAAGATGTTTACTATTATGAATAAAAATAATACTAAAATCATAACATTATAATATCCTTAATACTCATATCCATATATCTCATAATTCTCCCGCCCAAACCTATTTACCGGCCTAAATTTGGAATTAAGGTTAAAAACCCATTATGTTGAAATAACTCATTTACAATTAAAATATACAACTTTATAAGTGTACTTTAATTGGTAATACAATTAAATGCAATATTATTGTATATCACAATATTATTTAACTATAATAAATCGTGTATTGTGTGATTAAAAAATATATTACAATGTATGGTATTTCAATAATTAGTATTTTTAAATATACAATTAAAATTGAGATGTAATAAATGGTATTATATTTATAAATAACAATGAATATCAATATTCTATCTAAAAATTAATATAATAATATAATGTATATAGTTAATTTTAATATTACTGTGCAATGATCAAATTATAAATTATCAAAATTACTTTCAATATCAAAATTTAGTTAAATATCTGAGATACTCAACATCTTATTAACAAGTGTTAAAATCAGACTGGGAAACTAGAAATAATAATAATACTGTACATAGGAAACCGTCATCACATTTTTTCTATTAACATACCTTACCTAAAAATAAAATTATGAGAGATAAATATTCAAAATAGAGCGCGTTATCTATTAGAAATTATTACGATAGAGATACCTAATATTCACTTTATTCCGAGGAGAGTGCCATATATAAGAGAATAAGACATATACCATCCACCTCTAACGAAGTACCCCATACGATACAATTGACTGCGCGACCAAAAGAAACCGAATGCAACTATTTAACATCCATTCATTTTACTCCAGTAGGTGAACCACCACAAGCAGAAGCCCTAAAGAAGCAGTCACAAGCAGAAAGTTCAGTACATAAAAAAAGAGAAAGTCCATCGCCATACGTAAAGTGTAGCTGAATTTAAAGGTGTATCCAACGTCTCTCTCCTGCTACCAAAAAGGGAAAACCCACATTTGGCCAGTTGCCTCCTTTTTTGTCCTTTCACCTTCACTGCTGTATAACCACACTCTTCAAGACTAGAGAGAGAGTCTTATGCTAGATAATTACTCCGTGAAATCCCGATACCCTGAGTGATCTATAACAAGTATGTTCATCGACAAATCAGTTCATTATATAACATCTATAGCACAAGACCTGTAGAATGATGATTAATATACAATATAGTATGACGTGTGGTAAGGACGCTAACCTACCAGCCACTACCCACAACTTGGACCTACCCAGTCTGACCTATTTCCTCAACTAAGCACGGTGTACTATAGGTGGATTATACACCAGGCACGTCCCGATCGTAATACGCTATCCCCCCCTCATGTGTAAAAAACCATGTAAAGAGGTGTAATGCTGACCTACTCCTTGGACCCATACATACTTGTACTCAGTAACTTACATTTAATCTCAGTATAAGCTTACTATAAATAAGTACTTTTAAGGTGGTGCAAGTGGAAAGTAGCTTAGAGCTGTATAAATATTGTAAAAGATCATCACTACCACAATACTCATTTTGATTCATTTAAACTATAAGACTAAAAACTCTATGTAAATACTCTAAAAGATCATCACTACTCACTGATGTCCAGATTTATTTCCATTGCACCACTAATAACATTTATAAGGGACTAGAAAGCTGAATTACCCACATCGCTAGAACCCCCGAACTACCCCTGTTAAGAGAGAAAATGCTTCACGATCAACATCTCTCTAGCTCCATTTCTCCTCTCTCTACAAAGCGTGCATCTTATGTTTAATATACCTAAAGAGACTAGAGGCTCAAGTAACTACAATGCGATACATACTGTGTAAGAAGATTCACGTAACGAACAAGTGATTACATCTGTTCACCAGTTGGGCCTACATTCCTCACCCTGCATTTGACATTCCCGAAATTCGCTCTAGATACGATAGTAACCCAGTAAGCTCTCACAAATGTCTGATATGACCAATATTAGTATAAATGCACAGGAATATAAATAGCTTACCTACTACTGAACTAACCACCACAGTTGGGGCCCTACCAGGCCCAACTTCCCGTCACTAAATCGGGGGTATAATAGTTATGGGAATGTGCTATCCTCTTCACAGCTACCCCGCTGCCCCGTCTATCATATCTCATTTTGCACTCATTCTCCACTTACCTAACTCCTGAGCGCTTGACGATCAGAAAAGTCATTACCCAGTTCATCTCAAATATCGGTGCATAGACCGATACGAATGGAGAGCGCCGCCCTAACCCTCACAAGCATCCTCATTTGTCTTACCTCCATTCTCTTCTATTATAAGTATCGTCAGCAAGATAGCCGCAAATCTTACTAATTTTGCTAAACTCTAACATCACTACACAAGATCAAAAGTACTCAATTTAATATCTCACGTCTACTACCACTCCCAATATACAGAAAGGCAATGACATGCTATAGTGCAGATATTAGACCGAAATTTCACTGACTCAAATAAATTCATAACTCCTAAAAAGCTTTAAAACTGATTCAACTAACCAAATAGTATTAATCGTGATACACCTAGCCACCATAGAACGTTACCATATGATATCTGAGTGAAAATGCACACACTGTATACACCGGATACTACTTACTCAGTGAGTTCAAATAGTATTCGAGTCTACCCTCTCATCATCTTCTAGCTGTCGACATAATATAGTATAGATCTCTATTAACTCACAACCTATAACACAATATAAAAGAACCTCATTTGACTGAGTCACATTGAACTCACCTGTACACTACAAGAGCGAAGATTACATCACCTTGCTCACTAACGAATGCAGGCTATTTAAACAACCTATAGAACTGACCTCAAACGTGGTGGGCAACCTACGTGTTGAGCGCTCTAGGTTCCCAAATACGATCCTTCCCACTTTTGCGCAAGATTACAACATGTAGGATAAGAAAATCGTCTCTCCAATACAATCATATCAACCACTAACCTAGGATAGAAAAAAACTCTCTTTGCCTTAGCGCAAATAACTATAGTTGATATAAACTGGTCCCAACGTTGTTGTTATCCGTGAACTTTTTATATATATATATAAAAAAAATATAGTATTTAATTGAAAAAGGGAATAAAACCCTTTTATGTTGAGACTAGACATACTCCCGAAGTCCCTTTCAGAGTAGATTCCTACTTCTAGCATCTCACTCTTAACCCTCTGACTCGAACACCTACACCCTGAGAAAATACTGGAACACCGGCACTGTTTATTTCTCCACATTACGCATCACGCAGGCGAAGCAAATTGAATACGGTACTATTCCTCTCGCCAGTGTTTCACTGTTACTCAGAGGATGTTATCGCACGTGCAGATCTCTTAATGATATGCATTCGCCTCTCTGCACAGATAATCAAAGTAAAACAAGCGCATCTCCATTGAAAGTATATATATGATCACCTTCAACGACGGGTCTCGGTGTAAGAGCAAGCTGAAGTAATATTGCTCTAGTCACTGATGCATGTATAGAAAGTACGGTTCAGACACGGTCTCGATCCCAACTATAAGTATAAAAACCGTTTTCTGTAAAAGAATATTGTTTCAAGCATTAGATATTTTTATGTAGAATTTAGTTGACTACTTATCAAATATTTAAGTCTTTTCACATAGTAAAAGAATAGCGCGCACGTACATGACACACCCTTAGATGGCGATGATTAACATTATGATAGAAATAAAAAAGATATATAATAATATATAATAAGTAATAAAAAAATATAATAAAACTAATTAATATAATTATTAAAATATAAAAATATGAGTAATATATGAAAATAATTTCACAGAAAGAAATTTAATTCTTTTAGTACACATCAAATCTTTAAATGTAAAATCCAAGATTTAATGTAAAAGTTTATTTGACAACTGACCAAGTATCTTAAAAACTCTGCTACATTTACACCTATCGGTGTATATTCTCCCTCGCTCAATAAACATCTACATCTAATAAAACCCGCCTCTAATTTGGTTAATTTAAAGGTTAAAAATATCTCATTATTGTAAAATACTATTATAAAAATTGTATACTTATATTATAATGGTATATTATATATATATTATATTAATATTTACATATCATTAATATTTACATTATTATATATAATATATAATAAAAAAATAAAAAAAAAAAAAAAAAAAAAAAAAAAAATATATATATATAATGTAAATTTATTTATTAATAAATAATATTTTTCTAATTATAAATATATATATTAAATTATATAATGTGTATTAAATATCTCAATGTAAAAATTTTATAAAATCTTTATATAATAAGTATAAACTTGGTTACACCATATTCTTTGTAATAAAGTAATATGGATAACTCAACCTAATAGAGAGAGTAAGCGCGTAAGCATGCTGTTCCTTCACTTCTTCTCTTCTAACCCGGGCAATAATATGCTCGTAACGCGGATTTTGAGGTGTATATAGAGACAAAATTGTTTCGGAGAATATAGTTAGTAAGAACGGCTGTTCGAGCTATCAATTTCGAAATACCGTGTGAGCAAGTCTATATCGAGAGAGTACGGAATTCACGCCTGCCACCAAATTACTAACAAGCTCTCTCCAACCAAACATCGCGACCAACCAACGAAAAATACAAGTCAGAAATAAACCGAATTACCCTCTCGTGTATCATGCTAATTCTCTCCACTAAAGATAAGGCAATATTTTCTCCATAAAGCAGTAATAGTCAAAAGATAAATAAGCTGCCTCACTTTAGTAATAAGAAGTTTCCAACTGACCCTCTTGCTTACACAAAAAGGTGACCACTTTGGCATCTCTACTTGCCCTCCTCATAGATACTTTAGTTGAGTATATTTACCTGGTGATTGGATCGGGGAGTTCCTTTGGTAGCCCGCACGTCTGTTGAGGGTCATATGCACTATGGTTGATACACAAGTTGACTTCCCACTTTAAAAGAGATCCCCGTTGCGTCTCGGACCCGGAAAATTCTCTCCTATGCTCTGACTAGCAGCGGTCTGAGACGCCCGCGAGGTACGAACAGACCTGGTGCTTCGTCCTTACGATGCACCATCGCAAGACAGTTTCCCTCAGGAGTTCTCGAACTTCTCGCCAAAAGAGGGTGCAATAGCTAGACTATTACTTATAAATAATTATAATTTATTATTATATTAATATATTATATATATATATATAATATTATATATATATATATATAATATATATATAATATATATTTATAATTATATATTATATTATATATTATATATAAAGTATTAATATATATATATTAATATATATATATATAATAATATAATATATTTTTATATTATATATTATTAATTATAATATATATATATATACACTTTATATATATATATACATACAAAAAAAAGAGTAAAAAATAATTCAAAAACCTTAAAATGAATATAATCATGTCAAATTTAAAGTATTTAAATTATTAAAAAAATAAAAAAAAAAAAAAAAAAAAATTTTTTTTTAAATATTTTTTATTAATTTATGTAATAATATTTATATATAATTGAATATTGTAAAATAATATATTATTATAATTATTTATTAAACATCGAATATTCCTCCTTTTATTAATAAAATTAATTTCAAAATAGGAGATTTAATCAAATTTTAGTAAATTTATTTTCAATTATTATATTTAAAAATTTAAATATATATATATTTATATATATATATATTATATATATATTATATATATATATATATATATATATATATATATATATATATATATATATATATACTATATATATATATATATATATATATATATATATATATATATATATATATATATATATATATATATATATATATATATATATATATTATATATATATATATATATATATATATATATATAATATATATATATATATATATTATATTATATATATATATATTATATATATATATATATATTATAATATATATATATATATATATATATATATATATATATATATATATATATATATATATAATATATATATATATATAATATATTATATTATATATATATATAATAATTATATTAATATATTATATATTATATATATATATATATATATATATATATATATATATATATATATATATATATATATATATATATATATATATATATATATATATATATATATATATATATATATATATATATATATATATATATATATATATATATATATATATATATATATATATATATATATATATATATATATATATATATATATATATATATATATATATATATATATATTATAATTATAATATATATATATATATTGATATTATTTAAGTAATTTTTATTAATTTATTTAGTGTTATTTCTCCTCAGCCCTTAGGTGTTAGAAAATGTTTACATGATGTATATATGCATACGTGATGAAAATATACATCTATCTGTACATCACTCTGTTCTAAAAATCTAAGTCTCTCCATCCACTCTGTGAAAGGAAATATAGAGGTACGTTTTAGAGAGAGAGAGAGAGAGAGAGAGAGAGAGAGAGAGAGAGAGAGAGAGAGAGAGAGAGAGAGAGAGAGAGAGAGAGAGAGAGAGTTAAAATAACAGTGATGAAACAAAGTAAAGGGTAAATGCTAATTTTTTCTATTTTTTTAAAATAATTATTATAAATCATTACAAACACAGAGAATTTCAATTCTATTTCCTCTTCTCTAAATTTGAACAGCGAGATGGTGTTGTATATTTATCAAAACTGTTTTTAATGCTAGTTTGAAAAACGAAAAAACTAAATTCATTACTTATAGTTCGTTGTTTTCTTTACACACACTAAAAATACAGAAATAATTTCAGTATATTATGGTCTGCTCATACTCCATATATATACACATATGCTTACATAAATGTACATGACAGTATACCCACTAATGAACATGCAACTACCCTTAAATCGTAAATGCAGAATAACTGATTAGAAAACAATGCACGAAAAAAGGTATATGGTTAGTTAGGTAGGCCAAGAGGAAGCTTTCAAATTACCTTCAATTGAGAAAAAAACCAAAAAAAAATCCTACTTGCTCTCCCGAATTAACTGACCTTTCTTCGAAACCAAAGTGTGTTTGTAATGCAACAGAGAAGAAGCAAGGATATTTTTTTTGAGTAAAATCATACAATAAGAAAGGTTTAATTTATGTTAAAAAACAGATTACGATTGCTAATAAAATAGTTACAATTCCTTCCCTCTCTTTAAATAAAAGAGGATGTCTTTCGTCTGTAGTGGATTACTACTACTACTACTACTACTACTACTACTACTACTACTGCTAATAATAATAATAATAATAATAATAATAATAATAATAATAATAATAATAATAATAATCTCACTCACCATACTCCTGTAGGTGCTAGCACCTGTCAGCTGTCTCGAACAAGACATGAGTTTCTTGAGCAAGGCAAAGCAATCAGT
>SEYY01023981.1:0-5000 GCA_009176605.1 Armadillidium nasatum | reverse complement strand
AGAAATTAGAATAAATTAACGTCTACAGTCTTATATCTAGCAATAGACTGAAAATGAAAAACTTTTAAAATATTTCTCAAGTGAAATCATATGAAAGGTGAATATTCAAAATATCCAATTAGGTCAGAGTTCTGTAGACAATTCTTTCTGGCTGACCCTCCAATTAAAAAATGTAAATCTTTTGTCCATATCTAAATAAACAAGTTGGAGTAACAATTTTCAAATGCATTCAATTCAAAATATGAAAAATCATATATATAAGAAAACAAAATGCAATAAGAATATCAATTGTACTGAATTAAAGATTTCTTGTTTATATAAATTAAATACAACACAAAAACAGTGAATGTTTGTTTAAATTTAAATTTAAATTAAATTTAA
This sequence comes from Armadillidium nasatum, assembly GCA_009176605.1. Taxonomy (NCBI): domain Eukaryota; kingdom Metazoa; phylum Arthropoda; class Malacostraca; order Isopoda; family Armadillidiidae; genus Armadillidium; species Armadillidium nasatum. The sequence goes on along the minus strand of SEYY01023981.1, from coordinate 4,619 downwards.
ATAAAAATATAAAATTAAAAATATATAATAATATATATATATAATATATATATATATATATATATATATATATATATATATATATATATATATATATATATATAATATATAGTGCACACTCCAATTCAGAGCAATGTCAAAAAACCTAAGACCTGGGCTTACTTTAATTTCCAAGGCTTATTTGGTTTAAAATTTTATGAATTTCTTTAAATAAATATGTAATTGTAACATTATCATTTATTAATATTTGAGTTTTACAGACAAAAATAATTAAGTTTACATACTAATCAAGCTTCTAATTTTACCTAAGTCTAGAACAGCAAATGCGAAATGAAACAATCATAAAACTCATTTTATGTTTAAAAGATATTTGGGTAAATTAATGACTAAAATATATATATATATATATATATATATATATATATATATATATAATATATATATATATATAAATATATATAATATATATATATATATATATACATATATATAGTAGTATATGTGGTGAGAACGACGGGCAGATAAGCCTAACGTGATGTTGATTTGCAATGCAAATCACTCCGCTCAGATTGACCTCACGCTCTTTCCTGACACCATTTTGGGGGTTCAACCCATTGAAATTGGCCTCAAGTCTGGGGAAGGGGCCCCTGCGGGGCCCCGGGAACCCCCCAAAAATGGTGTCAGGAAGTTGCCTGAGTTTGCAAAATCGCTGCGTTCACCTCACTTTCTTTCCTGACCATTTCCTTTGTGGTTCAGTCAGGCGGAAGTTGGCTCGAATCTGGGGTCCGGGGTCCGTGGGTCCGCGTGGGTCCGTGAACCGACAAAGAAAATGTCAGGAAGGTCCCTGAGAATGCAGGATTGCATGCAAATGCAGAAAAGTCCGTTCGGTTTTTTTTTTTTTCGTTAGGCTTATCTGCCAGTCGTTCTCACTCTCACTATATATATATATATATATATTATATATATATATATATTATATATATATATATATATATATATATATATATATATATATATATATATATATATATATATATATTATAAAGTATTTCTTTTGATTAAACACATTCGCAAACTTAAATTTAAGAGTTATATAAATTTATTAATATTTAAGAATCCGAATACATTTGTATATATATATAGTTTTTAAGCTTCACAATTTATATTTTATATTTTTATTAATTATTATTATTATTATTATTATTATTATTATTTAGTAGAGAGGTTAAACTCCGAACCTATAAAAGGAGAATGTAATTAGTTATAACCATCCAGTACAGAAAGTATCTCGGCTTTCTAAGGAACAGAGCACATCTCGATCTTCTAAAGAGAAAATCGATTCCCTCTGGGTTAGCTTAGAATGACCTTGGATCATTCGGCATATAATATAGTATCTCGGCTATAGAGGAGAGGTATACAAAAAGAGTCAGGACTCTTGGACGAGGAGCTAGCCTTATCCTATACCTTAAGGGAATGTAACTGGTATATTCCAGCCTCACTGAGTAGAAACCTTGTTCACTCAGTTTATATTCCCAGAGAGAATCTTACGATTTTAAAACACTATACATCTTAATTATTTAAAGATAATATTGTATATAATTTAAAACTACTTAGTCTTTAGTATTGCTCTTAGTCACGCTTACCAAATGTCGTTATAATATATTGTAAATATTATTTTCTATTTGTATAATAAATATCAAAAAGCATTACTCTTTTATTGAATCCACCAAGATCAGGAATTTGTTTATCTCACCTTTATTTTTATTCTGTAATTAGCAACTGGGCTCTTAACATATAAAACTAATCTACAATAGGGTTCAGGGGCTAACTTTACATTGAGTGGCAGCGGTGAGACATATAAATACACACATTTTAACTTTACATTGCTTAGCAGTGGTAAAGACATAAATACACACATTTTAACTTTGCATTGCTTGACAACAGTGAAGACAGAAATACACGCATCCTAACTTTACACTCAGCGGCAGATACACGTCCTAACTTAGCATTGAATAGCATCAGTGGAGATACATTTGCACACATTCCTTACATTTTTATATTATTTATTAAAAACAAATTCCAAAGACTGGTGATTTCAATAAAAGAATATTGTCGTTGTTAAAATATATATTTAATATAGTCTTTTGTCGTATATTATATTTGTATTAATTTTTGTAAAAATCACGATGGCAGAATCAAATGTAGAAGTAAATGTTCAAAATGAAAATAATAATATGTTACAGTTTTCGAACATTGTAGGCAAATTACGTTCATTTAATGGTAAAAATAACTTTAAAAACTTCATAAATTAATATGAGATCAAAGCTAGGAAATTGTTGAGAATATAAGATATAAAAGTAAATATTAATTTGTTAAGATAAAAGTTTTTATAACCATAATTCCTATTATTTGTTATATTATTTTTATTATAATGACTGGGAACATCCGAACTAAGTTATTGGAAAAACTAGATTTATCAATAGCTAAGATATTTAAGACATGGAACTTATTTAATTTTGGGCAAAATAAATTAATATATTTCAGGGAGATCAAAATAATTTCTCATGAGAAAAGAGGAGAGAGATATGACAATGTAAATTGTAAAGAAGATATAATAAGGAAGATGAAAAATGCATACGAAAAAGCTCAAAAATTTAATGAAAGAACTCAAGGTAAATGCAAAGAATATTTTAAAGACTGTAATTTTAAGGAATTCGAAATAGGATATTTCGTGTGGCTAATAGATAACCATAGGAGAGGAAAAGGATGCAAGTTAAAACCTAGATATCTTGGCCCATATAGGATAATCGATAAATACTCTGCAGTGAACTATACAATAAAGCCCTTATATGATCTACACAAAAGAGAGGAGAAAGTACACATAAATAGACTAAAGAAATGTAATTTACCGAATATTATTCATGATCCCGATAGAGAAACGGAAGAAGAGATAAATGAAAATGAAGAAGGAGAAAAAGAAGAAGTATTAGACGATGATTCAGATAGTGATGATGATTTGTACATTCCTGTAAATATTAATAGAAATAGAAACATTAGAGTAGTTGTAAATAATGACATGGATAATCTTAGTAATACTTATAATTTAAGGTCTAAGGGACCTGTGGTAGATACTAATAGGATTCTAGATAAACCTATTGAATATAGAGTTAGAAATAATAGAAATTGTAATTTTATAAGTTTTATAATAATCATAGTACTTATTATAAAATTGTTTTGTTGTTGTTAAAAATTAAATATAGAATAAAGTGGTTATTTTGGAAGATGAATATTGTATGAAAATTATTTTATCTTATTTATTTATTATATGAGTAGTTTATTATTGATGAAACAAAGTTGTAGTATTGATTGATAAAGGAACGGAATTGTTTCCTTTGATGTTGAGTCTCGCAGAAGAATGTTTTGCATTCTGCTTTCTTAGCTTGATTCAATTCAAGTAAACTAAATCTCTAAGGAGAAAGTTTATGCTAAGCTGCCTTGTGACTATTCTGTAAATAAATATTTGTTTACGATACTCAGGGACTCGGGGTAGAAATGAAATATATTTGTTGTTTCATGTGATTTATAGTTCAGAATTAAGATAAAATTCTGAAGATATTATGTTGTTAATTTATAATATGTTGTTTATGTTTTATATTATGTTCTTCCATTAACCAAATTTTGATATATGTTTAGTGATTAAAATCTTTGTTATAACTATTGATTAAAATGTTTACTCCTAAGTTTAACTTTGAAAATGTGTATAATCCTAAACAGGGAGTAATATAAAGTATTTCTTTTGATTAAACACATTCGCAAACTTAAATTTAAGAGTTATATAAATTTATTAATATTTAAGAATCCGAATACATTTGTATATATATTATTTTAGTTTTTAAGCTTCACAATTATATTTATATTTTATTTATTATTATTATTATTATTATTATTATTATTATTATTATTATTTGGTAGAGAGGTTAAACTCCGAACCTATAAAAGGAGAATGTAATTAGTTATAGACATCCAGTACAGAAAGTATCTCGGCTTTCTAAGAAACAGAGCACATCTCGATCTTCTAAAGAGAAAATCGATTCCCTCTGGGTTAGCTTAGAATGACCTTGGATCATTCGGCATATAATATAGTATCTCGGCTATAGAGGAGAGGTATACAAAAAGAGTAAGGACTCTTGGACGAGGAGATTAGCCTTATCCTATACCTTAAGGGAATTGTAACTTTGTACATTCCAGCCTCACTGAGATGAAACATTGTTCACTCAGTTTATATACCCAGAGAGAGTCTTGTATATTTATAGTAATTTAAGACACATACATCATATCTATTTAAAGATAATATTGTATATAAGCTAAATTTGTCAAGTCCTTAAGATTGCTCTTAGTCACGCTTACCAAATGTCAATATAATTTATTGTAAATATTATTTCCTATTTTGTATAATAAATATCAAAAAGCATTACTCTTTTATTGAATCCACCAAGATCAGGAATTTGTTTATCTCACCTTATTTTTATTCTGTAATTAGCAACTGGGCTCTTAACATATAAAACTAATCTACAATAGGGTTCAGGGGCTAACTTTACAATATATATATATATATATAT
>SEYY01023978.1:90000-97500 GCA_009176605.1 Armadillidium nasatum | reverse complement strand
ATAATAATAATAATATAATAATAATAATAATAATAATATAATAATAATAATAATAATAATAATAATAATAATAATAATATATAATTATTTTATATATAATATATATATATATATATATATATATATATATATATATATATAATATATATATATATATATATATATATATATATATATATATATATATATATATATAAGATTGAGTATTCACGCATTGTTGACTGTCTTGCAAATTTGTTTATCATTGTTTTCACTACCATTTGTCTCCAATACGTCAACTTCTTTTCTTTACATGAACATCAACAAACAAATCCTTATCTAATCTTCACCCTTTTCTAAAATTCATCCCACTTGATCTTCCTCTTCCTCAATTTTGCCCTTTCCTTAGTCTTCTTTATCATTAAATCTTCCTTCACATCTTCTTCTTCTCCTTCTTCTTCATTCCCCAATCTCTCATTCCTTATCAAACCGCTTTTGGGAAGGAGAAAGTAGGCTTTAATTTATCAAGGCGGCTTCTCATACAAACAATTGAAGGCAATGCTTTTCTTTCTATAAACTATAAAAGCAAACGCGATGAACAAACAAGGATTATAAATTTAGTTGATAGCCGTTTTGTCTTCGATGATAATAACGTTGTTAATCATCTGAACAGAATATGAAATATTTACCATTTTGTCAGCACTTTTGGGAAGTTACAGCCTTTGATAAAATCTGTAATAAACGATATATATATATATATATATATATATATATATATATATATATATATATATATATATATATATATATATATATATATTATATATATATATATATATATATATATATAATTCTGTACAAATACTGAGAGACAGTATTCTGTATTAAAAAGGTAGCTATTCAAAGCAAAATTTCCAGTATCGCACGGGACGATTTTTTCAAATATCTATAAAAAAATATTAGTACGAGTATAATATTGATAGGAAAGGCAATTACACTAATTTCACTACGTTGTTACGTTGTTACGTTGTTACGTTGCTATAATTTACATAAACTTATTCGATTGCCACATTCTGTTCAAACTGCTTAACACGGCTCTGTATGTGTGTTAAGAGGAAAACTTCTTTTAACTGCTTTTAAAGAACATTAACAATTTCACAGAGGATACTAACTGCAGAGTCTCTAAAGACTTTTCGCTAATATGAACTACAAATTAGGCTTCACTGTACTACATTCAGAATCACTTTATCACACTTCTCTTGCACACGTTTATTGTTACCACTTTACCCAAACTTCGATACACGTTTCTGAATAATGAATTATGGGGAACTCTACGTTTTTAATATCTGTCAAGATATTTTTAATAAGGAGCACGCTCATACCCTTGTAATTTTGAACACAAATTCATGTTAGAATTTTTCTCTTTTAACTTAATTAAATTTATTAAATACGTTGCAAACATTTGACCGAATATCCTATTTTATTCAAAACATACTGATAGATCGTAAGCCCTAGAAATATCACCTTTAAGCATGTCGGTCAATCATTCTATATATACCCTTAAGTCATTATCACTTCATTTGTTACACTTACTAATTTTTTCTCAAAGAATAAATAACAGATTCAAAACATTGGCAACACTCTCATTGGTCTTTTTTTCTTTTTTCTTTAATAAAAGTTCACATCTCACGGTCATTGCCCTATTCGATGAGAGGAACTTTTCTATGTAGTATATACCTAGGATCCCCAAGTGGGATTCCAATTGTAATTATTATTGTTATTATTATTTATATTTTTATTATTATTATTGTTATTATTATTATTATTATTATTATTATTATTATTATTATTATTATTATTATTATTATTATTATTATTATTATTATTATTATTTTTATTATTATTATTATTATTATTATTATTATTATTATTTTTATTGTCATTATTATTAGTAGTAGTAGTAGTAATATTATTGCTTATATTATTATTATTAATATTATTATTACTGTAGTTTTTATTTTTATCATTACTATAAAAGAAACTGCCAAAATCTCTACGATTTTTGCCATTCCTCATCAGAAGGTAATAAACCTCAGAATGAAAAATAATAATAATAATAATAATAATAATAATAATAATAATAATAATAATAATAATAATAATAATAATAATAATATTAATAATAATAATAAAAGCACTATAAAACCTTAATAATAATAAATAGTATTTTGAAAATAATATAAAAATTTATTGAAAAAAGTTTCTTTTTTCTTTATTTTTTATTGTAAAATATATAAGAAAACAATTCAATAATAATAAATAAATTGACAGGGAGAGAAATAACCAAAAAAAAAAAAAAAAAGAAATACAATAATATAATGTTAATAATAATAATTTAATAAGATAGAAGAACAATAAAATAAAATAAAAAGAAATAATAATCCAAAAAATATATTTCTGAAAGAATTTGTTTACATCGTAGACCGAAAGAGGCTGACCATTTATTACGCTGAAAAATGGAAAGAAGACCTCGTACTGCCATAAATCTAACAGCGGTGCAAATGAGAGAGAGAGAGAGAGAGAGAGAGAGAGAGAGAGAGAGAGAGAGAGAGAGAGAGAGAGAGAGAGAGAGGGAGAGAGAGAGAGAGAGAGAGAGAGAGAGAGAGAGAGAGAGAGAGAGAGAGAGAGAGAGAAAGAGAAAGAGAGAGAGAAAGAGAAGAGAGAGAGAGTGAGAGAGAGAAAGAGAAAGAGAGAGAGAGAGAGAGAAACACAGAAAGATAGAGAGAAAGAGAAAGAGAGAGAGAGGAAAAGAAGAGAGAAGGAGAGAGAAAAAGAGAGCGTGAGAGAATAAAATAGACTGCTGGGAAAGAATCTCACATGAAGAAGGAGTATCATAAAGGGAAGAGTGGTTCAAGGATGAGAAAGAGGAGAAGGAAGAGAAGAAAGTGAAGGAAGAAAAGGAGGAAGAGGAAAATGAGGCGGCAAATCGGAAGAAAATTTTAAAGGAATCTTTGAAATATGTTTTTGTGTAACACGTGTTAAATTATTTCAGATTTTCAGTTAATTAAGACAACAAATGGATTTTTCATATATAATATATATATATATATATATATATATAATATATATATATATATATATATATATATATATATATATATATATATATATATATATATATATATATATGAAAGATAAAGTGATCAGCAAAGGAATGGATAGGAGGTAAAGTAATGGAGAGGTCATTAAATGAAAAGTAGAAAACTAGTTGGGGATAGGACAGATGCTTGTGGAACATCTCTGTTTATAGATTTAAGGGAAGAGCTGTGGCCGTCTACAACAGCTGTTATAGTACAACCAGATAGGAAATTAGGGAGATTATCACAGAGAGAAGGATAGATTCCGAAAGAGGGATGTTTAGAAATCAAAGCTTTGTGCCTTACTCTATCAAAGGTTTTTGATTTGTCTAGCGCCACAGCGAAAGATTCATCGAAACAAAGGAGAGCAGAGGATCAAGAGTCAGAAGGAAGAGAAAGAAGATCACAAGTAGAGAGTTCTTTACGAAAGCCATACTGGCGATCAGAGATAAGATTAGAAGAATTGAGGTGTTTCCAAATCTTACTGTTAAGGATAGATTCGAAAACTTTAGAAAGAACGGAGGTTAATGAAATAGGACCTAGTTAGATTGTTGAGAGGATTCTCCTTCTTTGGCACAGACTGAATGAGCTCACGTTTCCGGCAAGAAGGAAAGGTAGAAGTAGAGAGACAGAGACGAAATAGCTTACCAAGGCAGGGTGAAATTTCAAAAGAGCAAGTTTTGAGAACCATGAGAGAAATACCATCAGAACGATATGCCTTCACAGTGTTGAGTTCAGACAGAGCAGAAATTACATCTTTAGAAGAAATTACTATATTAGACATAAATGAGTTAAAGGAGGTTGAAGGAGGATGAATAGCTCCAAAATCTTCTAAGGTAGAGTTAAAGGCAAAAGTCTGAGCGAAGAGCTCAGCTTTAGAAGAAGATAAAACTGCAGTTGTACCGCGAGAAGATACTAAAGGAGGGAAAGAGGAAGAAGCAAAGTTAGAGTTGACATTTTATTCAAAATGTCAGAAGAAGAGGATCCAGAAAGATTATTGCATTTATAACGAGAAAAGAGATTTTGGTGTCACGAAGAATTGATTTTGCACGATTCCGGGATGAAATATAAGTTGATTGAGTTTCTGGTGTTTGAAGAAAACGGTAAGCCCTGAAGGCAGCGTCCCTGTGGCGGATACCACGAGAACAATTAGAGTTAAACCAAGGTTTGTTAGGTTTATTTGAAGGGAATGAATATAGAATGTATGCCTCCATACTAGAGCATGCCCTCAGCACATTCCGAGGGACTCCTCCCGTGGAAGCAGTAATTTTTCCATTGGAGTGAAATGGAATATATATATATATATATATATTAATTATAATATATATATATATATATATATATATATATATATATATATATATATATATATATATATATATATATATATATATATGAAATGAAATTGGCACCCTCCCTGTGGCCCATAAATATTCTGTAATGACTTGTGCATTATAGAAACTGGATCATTGTTACAATGCTTTATGTTACTAGATTAATAGATTAATTAATTAAGGTTTTGTTAAATAAAATGATGATCCTATAATCAAAGTAATAATGCTATATAAGAACAGCGTTCAAACCCTCCAATAATAGACAAGCTACTCTTGTGACGTAACGCCCTCATAAAAGAAAGAAAGCTGAGGCGCTGAAGGAAGTCAGTTCGTCATACGATTTAGCTGCAGCAGGTCCTTCCAAGGGCAGCGAGTCGAACGTCAAAACAATTTTTAAATTACTATTTAATTATTATTAGTAATCTTTAAGAAACCATCAACATCAGAAAAGAAAAGTAAAATACTCCGGAGTGGTACTCTGCTTTGTATTAATTAACAAATATAAAGAAAATTAATCCTCTTAATTGTGATTTTAATTAGAATTAAGTGGATAAAATATTAAAAAGGAACAAAGCTTTTAGTAACATTATCTCCTTTAAAAACAGCATTCTCTTATATATATATATATATATATATTATATATATATATATATATATATATATATATATATATATATATATATATTATATATATATATATATATATATATATATATATATATATATATATATATATATATATATATATATATATATATATATATATATATATATATATATATATATATATATATATATATATATATATATATATATATATATATATATATATATATATATATATTATATATATATATATATATATATATATATATATATATATATATATATTATATATATATTGTTTTGTTCTTTTCTAAGAGGAAATGAGCTGAATACTATTTTCTCGAAGCGTAATGTTTTCTTGACACGACAGGATATTTAGAAAAAATAATTAAAATACTCCATCTCTTTCCCTCTCTATCTAGGTTTCCACTCTTCTATACCTATCAGTCTACTCATAAATATCTCCTTCAAATCTATACTCACTTCCATCTCTCATATCCACTCTCGTCATTTCTCCTATCTTTACTCATTATCTCTTCTACAATCTCTTCGATTCCTTAGACCTATTTCTATCTTTTCTTCCATTGGTCCCACCTTATAGCATCCTCTCTCTCTTTATCTCCCTATATTTTTATCATATTATAGTATCTCTTTATTTACCTATATTTTTTACTATTATCCTTCTTACTCAACTATCTATAGTTTTTTTTTTTATTAGTGATCTCTACTCGACTCTCTCACGGTCATTGAGCCCTATTCGAGAGTTGTGCTCTTAGTCATGAATTAGTATATATGTTATTTTCTGCACAGTATCAGGAAGTTGACAAAGGAGCTCCGATATTGGCGTCTCACAGCTTCTTGAGAACAGCTTTGATTAATAGACCCCATTGCTCGTGCGTCTGTCCTCTGTTCCGCGTAACTGTACCGACTCAACGTTTTATTTTTCCACGTGTGGTGAACGTGTTGTATTAAAGAGTCCGCACTCTACTATTTGGCTCTTGTATCTATATCTCTGTTAAGAGCTCTTCGTCTAGAGTCAGCTCAATTTAATCGATGATGTGGTTGATATTGTTGCGTGATGTATGAGAATATTACTCTGGTGCAATTTGCTACGGTCGAGGTTGGGCTATTGTGTTAGAGCAATGAATAGGTGCCCTCATTAGAGAGTCAGCTCAGTAGATAATAATGCACGTCTTGCCCGTGATGACCAACATTGGTACGTGAATTGCATTTAACTATACATCACTAAAAATTCCTACAATTACGTAATATCTATATTAATGTTACGTTAGTGGTAAATGCGGTCTCAGTCGAGCTCTAGAATCTCGTTTGTATTATACTTTAAGTTTAACAAGTCTGAGATAACGATGTGTCCAGATCTCCTTCCCTATCCAGTATTGTACGCATATTACATAATATATACCTACGATGAGCATGCTGGTCAGACTCTAGCACCGGCACATAGTTATTTACATATTAGTGAGTGTCATAAATCAGTCGACACAGTTTATAATTAATTCATTATGTTGTGATCAAAGAGATAATATGTGAATTCGTACACATTATTATTTTCAATTAAAGTTAGTTTACTTCCTTGTAATATCCGTCGACTACGTTTTCTGGTCGGACGATTATTTATATATATATAGTATAGTGGTAGATAGTACTCCAAATATAAAGTACTGTTTATATTGAGATATATATTACTTTTATAATCATTTATAATAAGTATAGTAATACTATTTCTGAATAGATAGCAGTAATGGTATGTATTAAGGTATATAGTTTTAGCGTAACGGAAATGTCTTACTATATTATATATACGTATAGGTTATGAGTATCAGTAAATAGTTATTTAATGATTTATATATAGATTAATTAACTAAAAAGATTTTTTATTTATTTATTTAAAAAAAAAAAAAAAAAAAAAAAAAAAAAAAAAAAAAAAAAAAAAATATTATATATATATATATATTATATTATATATATATATTATATATTAATATATATATAAAGTTTTTCTATATATATTGAGAGATTTTTCCTGGAGTAAATATCTCTATTAGATGTATGTTATGTGTTTAAAGCTAGCAGTTTTTATTTGATAATAACTCCTATTGATGACGTGTCTGATGTTCAAATCATGTTATTTTTTTATATGAGATATACTATAGTATATAGTTATGGGTTAGAGGTATAGGTTATGAGGTAATGGGGTTGGTAACGTTTTCTACATTAATATTACTCATAAAAATCTCATATGATTTTAACTTTTTAAATATCAAATTAATTTATTCTAGTTTAGCTCAGCAGTCATTTCATTTAACTTTTTTATTAAAATCTTATAATTATAATAATCTTCTATATATATTAGCACATGTTATTAATTATACGAACCACTAAGCCAAAATTACTTAGTTTGATTCTTTATTATCATTCTCGGT
>SEYY01023978.1:62500-80000 GCA_009176605.1 Armadillidium nasatum | reverse complement strand
ATCTCATCAGACAACAGCTCACATTCTACTGCCAAAAACATCCATAACTTGAAGATTTATGTTAGATATCGTGAAAAATTTTACGAGGCTAGAAAGATTTTTAGTATCTTTTAAAAATTTTAAATCACTTTTGAAAATTTTTTGACAATTTTACTGGGTAATCTTAGAAAGGCTTTGCTCCTTATAGGTGTCGGGTCCCAGGCTGTCACATTTACACACACGCACACCTATATATATATATATATATATATATATATATATATATATATATATATATATATATATATATATATATATATATATATATATATATATATATATATATATATATATATATATATATATATATATATATATATATATATATATATATATATATATATATATATATATATATATATATATATATATATATATATATATATATATATATATATATATATTCAGCCAAAGGCGGATGTTGCACATATGTGCGCATATGTGCGCAACGATGTTGTGTGTTCTCGTGTCCCTGATTTGGAGTTTTATGAATTCTCTATTTTATGGCATAAGTTCTCTTGCAATTTTCCTACTAAATTTATTTGTTCTATCTATTTATCTCCGAATTCTACTGACTATAAAAAATTCTTCGATTATTTAAACTGCAAAATAGAGCACATTAATTCTTCTTCTTTCTCCGAAATCATCATTTTAAGTGGTTTCAATGTTCACCACCGACAAGGACTTTCATCTAGTTCTCATCATCCAGCTGGTGAATTCACCTATGACTTTTCTATCCAGAATGACCTTGAGCAGTTGGTGCAACGTCCTATCCGTATCTCTGATCGTCTTTTTGATGACCCCAACATACTTGATCTTTTTTCAACGTCTTATCCTTCTCCTTATACTGTTAAACTCTTTCCTCCTTTGGGTTCATCCGATCACCTTCTTATCTCCCTTTCTTGTCCTATCTCTTCAAATCTTCCGCAAGAACGGCCCCTGCAGTATAAATTATAATATATATATATATATATATATATATATATATATATATATATATATATATATATATATATATATATATATATATATATATATATATATATATATATATATATATATATAAACTTTTATCTAGGGATAAATAACATGGTGTATTTTATTAATAAAGAGGCCCTCCAAAGACATTGCCGTAAATGGTGTATCGTCATTAATTATTAAAAAAAAAAATTCCTAAATTTGTATTTTAAGCCAAAAAGTCATTTAAGTCGGTCTATTTTTTTTTTTTAATCCTCTCACAACATCCACAATGGGGGCCTAATTTTTAATCGTCCCTCATAATTACTAATGCACCGTAATTTTTAATAGCCGAAGAAGACACAGAGTTTAATAATTCCGTAATAGGTATTTTAGGTGGGCAATTATAATGGTCTTTGATACATAAAGATTTGGAAGGTAATCCTCCTTCGCTTTAAGGAAAGCGTCATTAAAAGATATGAGTTGAAGTGAGTCGAAGAGGATTAGAACAAATTTATTTTCTTTTATGAAGTGAATTTAAAGTTGGAATTTGTACGAACGAGCAATTATAATTCTTTTAAACTTTGTTTCATTCCTCACTTTTATAGAAAGGGATTTGGCATTGTATATATATACATATATATATATATATATATATATATATATATATATATATATATATATATATATATATATATATATATATATATATATATATATATATATATATATATATATATATATATATATATATATATATATATATATATATATATATATATATATATATATATATATATATATATATATATATATATATATATATATATATATATATATATATATATATATATATATATATATATATATATATATATATATATATATATATATATATATATATATATATATATATATATATATATATATATATATATATATATATATATATATATATATATATATGCTCAAAACCTTGTGAAAAGAGAAACTAGAGAAAAGAAATATTTATATTTATTTCATATCATTTAAAAATTAAAAATGTTTTAATATAATTTTCTTTGGCAAATATTTTCTCCTTTAAGATAGCAAAGAAGTTTCTCCAAGTCGAAGAGATAAATTACAGTAAATATACTTATGTAGCGAACATAAATTTCTTATTAAGTATATATATATATATATATATATATAATATATATAATATATATATATATATATATATAATATATATATATATATATATATATATATATATATATATATATATGTATGTATGCAGATATAAAGGTCTGTCACGAATTTTCGGGGCATGTAGTAATTTCTGTAGTCCAAATTATATATGAATTTCTTAAATCTTTTTTTCTCTGGAAATGCAAATTTGTATACAATATAATAAAAATGATAATAAAAGTAAAAAAGAGAATTTAAAAACAACTTTAAAAAAGTCACAATATTATAATATATATATATATATATATATATATATATATATATATATATATATATATATATATATATATATATATATATATATATATATATATATATATATATTCCGGAGCTGTTACTACTCCTTCAACCCCCTCCAACACATTTATGTCTAAAATTGTAATTTCTTCTAAAGACGTCATTTCTGCACTCTCTGAGTTTAACACTTAGAAGACGTACAACCCTAATGTTATTCATCCTGTAGTTCTCAAAACTTGTGCTCCCAAGCATGCACCTTGCCTTGGTAAACTATTTCATCTATGTCTTTCTACTTCAACCTTCCCTTCATGTTGGAAACATACGCTCATTTAACCTGTGCCGAAGAAGGATAACCCATCTCAACCCTATTACTATTGTTCCATTTTTTTTCCTTTGTTCTATCTAAAGTTTTCGATTGTATAATTAATTAACAGGAAGATTTAGAAACATCTCAATTCTTCTAATCTTTTTTCTACCGCATTCGTAAGAAACGCTCTGCTGGTGATTTCCTTTCTCATCTTTCTGACTCTAGTTCCTCCGCTCTTCGGCATTTCGGTAAATTTTTGTTGTCGTGTTGTACATATCGAAAGCTTTCGATAGAGTCTGGAACAAAGCTTCCTTCTTTCGGAATTTATCCTTCTCTCTGATTTCCTTTCTGGTCGTTCTATAGCAGCTCTTGTAGACGACTACCGTTCATCCTTTAAATCTATTAATAGTTGAGTTCCTCAAAGATCTGTTCTTTCTCCAGCACTTTTTTTGCCTTTCATTAACAACTTTCTCTCTATTACTTCACCTCCTATCTACTCCTATGCCAATGACACCACCCTTCATTATTCCTTTCAATTTGAAAGGTACCCCTCTCAACAGCAGTTAATAAACGCAAGGAGGGTACCCATGCAGCAATTGACCTCTGATCTTTCACGTATTTCAAATTGAGGCAGAGAAAACATGGTCGATTACAATACCTCAAAAACTCAATTACTCTATCTATCTACTCTACACAACCTTCCACACAATTATGATACCTTCTTCGAAAACACACAACTCAAACCTTCATCTCTCCTTAATATTCTCGGTGTTTTCTTTTCTCGTGATCTTTCTTGGAATTATCACATTACTTCTCTTTCTAAACAAACTTCTAAGAGGTTGGGCGTTCCTTTAGAATTTCTTCACTCTACAACAGTTGCCTGCTCTTTATAAGGGTTTCTGTTCAACATTGTATGAAGTATGCATCACACACCAGAGGTGATTCCACTCATTCAGCTCTCCTTGAAAATGTGGAATCTAGGACTCTTAGTCTTATCAATTCTTCTACTCACATTAATTTTCTCCAGTTTCTTTCTGCCGTCGAATTGTTGCGTTAGTCTCTCTATGCTATCGACATTACAATGGACACTGCTCTTCTGAATTCTTTCGTCGCTTACCTCCTGCATTGAGAAGGGCTCGTGCGACATTCTCATCCTTTCTCTGTCCAACTCTATGACCCCAGACTTAACCTCTATGCTCAATCTCCATGTACTCTACTAGTAAAGTCTTGAACACACTCCCTTCATCTGTTTTCCCAACTTAATATAACTTAAACACCTTTAAACATTGTGTATCGGAATATGTAGGCCTTTAATTTGACCAAATTTCTGATTTGCTTCCTAACTCTAGTGGAAATTTTAGTAGACCTCTAGACTTATGTCCATCAGAGATGAATATATATATATATATATATAATATATATATATATATATATATATATATATATATATATATATATATATATATATATATATATATAATAAATATATATACTAAATAATATATATATATATATATATATATATATATATATATATATATATATATATATATATATATATATATATATATATATATATATATATATATATATATATATATATATATATATATATATATATATATATATATATATATATATATATATATATATATATATATATATATATATATATATATATATATATATATATATATATATATATATATATATATTATATATATATATATATATAAATATATATTTGTTTTTTCATTTTCTAAATTTTTAATTTAAAGTATTTATATTAAAAGGATCATCCGCATAGGGATTATAAATTTCCTAAGCAGCTTTTAAATATTTTTACAATTCTATATATATATATATATATATATATATATATATATATATATATATATATATATATATATATATATATATATATATATATATATATATATATATATATATATATATATATATATATATATATATATATATATATATATATATATATATATATATATATATATATATATATATATATATATATATATATATATAATATATATATAATATATATATATATATATATATATATATATATATATATATATATATATATATATATATATATATATATATATATATATATATATATATATATATATATATATATATAATTCAACTCAAAATTTATGTTATTTATGTTTAAAAACATAATGGAAATGTATAATAATTTTGTCTGTTTAAAAGGAATGAATTCCCGCTTTATAAAATAAGATGAAAAAATTCTTTTAGCGTTTATTAGTATATATATATATATATATATATATATATATATATATATATATATATATATATATATATATATATATATAATATATATATATATATATATATATATATATATATATATATATATATATATATATATATATATATATATAATATATATATATATATATATATATATATATATATATATATATATATATATATATATATATATAAAAGACGAGAAAATTTCTGCAAAAAAAAAAAAAAAATTTTTTTTTTTTTTTTTTTTTAAAATTAATTAAAATTATTTATATTTAATTAATAAAACTTTTACTAGTAATTATAATAACAATTTCTTAAGCCTGTAAAAAAAATTTTCTTTAGCAAACTATGTAATTTTAAACTTATAAAATATATAAAACACAATGTAAGTAGTAATAATAATGAAAATAAACATAAAATGTAATAAAAATAAAAATAACAATAATAATAATAATAATAACATTAATAATTATAATAATAATAATAATAATAATAATAATAATAATAATAATAATAATATTAAAAATAAAATAATGATTATAATAATAATAAGGGCTTATTATAGTAATAATAAGGCCTTATAATAATAATTATAATAATAATAAAAATAATAATAATAATAATGATAACAATAATAATAATAATAGTATAATAATAATAATATTAATATAAATAATGATAAAAATAATAATAATAATAATAATAATAATAATATAATAATAATAATAATAATAATAATAATAAAAGTAATAATAATAATAATAATAATAATAATAATAATAATAATAATAATAATAATTAATAATAATTATAATAATAATTAATAATAATAATGTTATATATATAAATTTTCAATATATAAATTTTCAATACTTGAATGATACAATTAACAAAAAATAATAATAATGAAAAGCATAATTTTGTTAAACTTCAAAAACTTCTAAACACAGAAATAAATTATATATATATATATATATATATATATATATATATATATATATATATATATATATATATATATAATATATATATTATATATATATATATATATATATATTTCATGTGCGTGTGCATGTTTGTATGTGTGTATGCCTTTCGATCCCTACACACTATCATCTAGACTTCATAATGGAATATTCCCACATTTTTATAACAAAACTTTTATATGTAACTTATTTAGTATTTATTTAATAATTTTACCCTTGAAAACATTTTTTAAAAAAAATCTGTTTTTATTTTATTTAAATTTTTATTTTATTTTATTTTATTTCTTTTATTTATTTTTTTTTGTTGCGTTCAGATGTATTTTTAAGTGTCATATTACAATACTTCCTAAATCATTGCTTTCTTTTTATCGTATTATCAAATTCTCTTCTCAATTTCGTTTCCAAATTCCCCAAAATATATTCTTGTAAGATGCAAATGCATAATAGATCACACCTTCTGAAGAAGAAGATGTTTCCTCATCTCAAATTCATCATTGATTTTAGCGGCATTTCTCGCTTGGATAAACTTGCAATTTCGATTGCTTTTATAAATAATTTCGTACAATTTTTGTGGGATTTTTTTTCTTAGTCCTAATTTCAAATGTTGTGGAGCCTTTGTATTCTATCTTTCCATATACAATGGGATTCAGGACTTTAAACCTTTTACATTGGCATACATACATACACACATGAACACACACAAACATTCCCTCTCACACACACACACACACACACACACACACTATATATATATATATATATATATATATATATATATATATATATATATATATATATATATATATATATATATATATATATATATATATATATATATATATATATATATATATATATCTTCAATATTGAAAATCAAAATTTTGTGCGTTCTACGCCATGAAATGATTCTCTATTATGATAAAATAAGGTATAAGAAATATTAGCTTACTCTGATCACATTAACTCTTGCCGAAAAGAGGAAGAACTTTGTAAAACTTGTTAAATGCTATTATCTAAATAAAATGCATGCGAACTACGCTATATATGCGATTCCTTTCCTATTTGTCTATACTGTTGTATTATAATTTCCACTGTATATGGGTTAATAAACATATTGCTAAGTATATACCTGTACGTTAGATAAGCCGATACTGGTTTAATTCTGGACTCTGGTATATCTATGTTTCTGTGTGTAAACAGTACCATCGTCTGTGACAGTACCATTCAGTTAGACTTAGCTTCCTTTTTTTTTGCTTGTCGTTTGTTAAACACTTCAGCTTTCATCTTTTAATTAACAATGGCTTCTTATTCAAGGAAAATTTTGCATAAATATTGTGATTTATTTTATTGAATGCTTTTCTTCTCAAATTGTTGGATATAAACGACCTTCAAACAGGCAGATATTAAAGGTAATATTTTTTTTAATTTGCAACATATCAAGCTTTTAATTCGAGACAGTGAGAGATTAGCAATAAAAAGAAACAATTGATCGTTATGAGAGAAAGCGAGAATACCTACCCAAAATGAGTAGAATTGTATCCCAAAGTTGAGAAAATTATATTAAGAGTGGTGAAGTATGCAAAAATGTTTTAATAAGCATTCTACTACACAACTCATTATATCTTCTTTACATACATTATATTTTAAAAATTATCATTAAAACGGGATTTGAATAAAAATTTCCCGGAAGATCTGGTCCCACAGAAACACTATTCCAAAAATTTCAACATTCTTGTCCAACCAATGCAACAATAGAGAAAGATCTGTTTAATATATATATATTTTCATTGTCAAAATTTACGCGAAAATCTGGTTCTTGTCTGCGCTTTCTACAGAAGCTCCACGATCTAATTTGAACTTGATATAAACCATGTAAGATAAAAAAAAAATTGCTGAGGCTTTATCTAAAACTACATTAGAAAAATTTTTACGTCATTTGTGATATTAAAGTTCAAAAGCGGTAGCGTATTCATTTTTTGATGAAAATGTTCCTTTAAAAATTAAGCAAAACTTGTGTTAGAAAATTCAGGAACACCGATGAATCATTCAGATGACAGAATTCCCTGGGCTAAAAGGTTACTTTAAAATATTCTAATCTTGAAGATATTGTGAATGAAGATTTGGAAAGATTCATATTCGTACGAAAAGACATTTTACTCATTTTAATATAAATATATCTTTCCTGAAAGAAGATCTTTCAGAATGGAATACAAATAAGAAATATGATCAAAGGATAAAAGATTGCTCGGAAAATTAGAGTGACAAATGATACAGCTGAGAGACGAGTGAAATTGATTAAGGAATACAATAAGAAACTGAGCACAACAGAAGATCAGAAGGAGTTTATTTAGCAACTCGTATTCCATTATAAAAAAAGAAATACGAATTTAAAAAAAAAACGGCATTGTAAATATTTTAATGTAACATAATACTAATAAAATCAAGTATAATTATTTCTACTTTATCAAATATAAGCTATTTTATTATATACAATACATAAATTAAGCTTATAAATTCATGTATGCTTTATTTTATGTGTAAATAGAATGAATTTTCCTTTTCATTTTTCACTTCTCGACGGCACGAGTTAATTTAATAAAATATGGCTGAAATATTATTTATCATTGAAGAAAACCATTCTAGAGATGAGCACCCAAAAAGCAGTTGAAATTTTTTTTCTATAAATATGGACCACTATATACAATATATATATACATATATATATATATATATATATATATATATATATATATATATATATATATATATATATATATATATATATATATATATATATATATATATATATATATATATATATATATATATATATATATATATATATATATATATATATATATATATATATATATATATATATATATATATATATAATATATATATATATATATATATATATATATATATATATATATATATATATATATATATATATATATATATATATATATATATATATATATATATATATATATATATATATATATATATATATATATATATATATATACCTACTCCATTGAGAAGTAGTTCAACTCTGTCTACTCTGTCCAGCTCTTTGATTCCAGACTTTATGACCGTGATCAGTCTTACTTGAATTTACCTGGTAAAGTCTGGAACACAAAACATTTATCTATTTTCCCAACTTCCTTTTATTTACACACCTTCAAAGGCCGTGTATCCGGATCCGGACATGTCGACATTTAACATAACCAGATTTCCGGTATTTCTCTAATTCTAGTGGAAATTAGTAGTCCACTGGCCTTTACATCTGGAGGTAGTATGTATATATATATATATATATATATATATATATATATATATATATATATATATATATATATATATATATATATATATATATATATATATATATATATATATATATATATATATATATATATAATATATATATATATATATATATATATATATATATATATATATATATATATATATATATATATAGTATATATGTGTGTGTGTGTGTGTGTGTGCATACAGTATATATACATTCTCTTGGGCATAGTCAAATTTCTGAACTGGTATATATATAATATAATATATATATATATATATATATATATATATATATATATATATATATATATATATATATATATATATATATATATATATATATATATATTATAAACACGTTTGTAACTTGAATTCTCTTCTAACTTATTTGTAAGTACAGTACTGTACTCCAGGAAAGGGTGGTAACACTTTTAGAGTTAAATGAATGAATTTAATGAAGAAGAAAAAAATGCTTTTTTGAAGCTACAATAACAATCAATTTAATGTGAAACTTGCAAAACAAAGTTTATTTAAAAGACCAAGGATATTTATTTATTTATATTTTTATTTATTTATTTAAAGGGAAGACTATAAAACTTAGAATGAAATACTATAAAACTTAGAATGAAATATGATATATTATATATATATATATATATATATATATATATATATATATATATATATATATATATATATATATATATATATATATATATATATATATATATATATATATATATACATATATATATCGAAACAAGAAAAGTGAATGCATATTGAATCATTTATTTATTAAGAACGTTTCGATACCTGTGGGATCGGACCGATGTCAATAAATAAATGCTCCAATATGCAATAGCCATTCGCTTCATTGAACAATTGAAATTTCCTAGAAACAGATGTTTTACTGCTATATATATATATATATATATATATATATATATATATATATATATATATATATATATATATATATATATATATATATATATATATATATATATATATATATATATATATATATATTTATATTTATATTATGAGTGCGTGTGTGTGCATATATATGTGTATATAAGCGTGTATTTAAGTTTGTATGTATGTTCATTTTTAAGACAGTGTAGGAGTTTTACTTATATATATATATATATATATATATATATATATATATATATATATATATATATATATATATATATATATATATATATATGCGTGTGTGTGTACACAAGCTTGTGCATGTTTGTTTATTTTATTGCAATATAAGAGTTGAATCCAAACAAATTATCCCCTTAAAAGAAAAAGCATATATATATATATATATATATATATATATATATATATATATATATATATATATATATATATATATATATATATATATATATATATATATATATATATATATATATATATATATATATATATATATATATATATATATATATATATATAAGTGTATTCTGCCAGCATATAAAGTGTTTAACACTTTCAAAATAGAAATTCATTAAAAAACACTAAAAAGACCACTAAAATCTCTTTTAAATCTTCGCAAAACACAATAAAGGTTTTTAAAGACGTAGTAAAGGAACAGTGGATAAACAGTTGTAAAATTTCCCTAAGAACATTTTCTGTTAATTAAATTCACGTATTTAATTGGAAAACTTAAATAAATAATTAAATAAATTAAAAAAAAAAACAATTTAAAATCGTTAAAAATCTGTTAAAAACCATTTGGTAAAATAATAAATTGCCCCTAAACTTCTTAATTTTCAAATTCCTTAGTATATATATATATATATTATATATATATATATATATATATATATATATATATATATATATATATATATATATATATATATATATATATATATATATATATATATATATATATATATATATATATATATATATATATATATATATATATATATATATATATATATATATATATATATATATATATATATTATATATATATATATATATATATATATATATATATTATATAATATATATATATATATATATATATATATATATAATATATATATATATATATATATATATATATATATATATATATATATATATATATATATATATATATATATATATATATATATTAATATATATATATATATATATATATATATATACGTTGTAATTTTTGTTCTTTTTATTTTAATTTTTTATTTTATTCATTTTTATTTGATTTTATTTTTAATTGTTGTAACTTTAAAGTTTAAAGGTCTTGCAGCTATTTAAAATTGTTCTAAAAGTTGGAGAAATACAATTAAAATAAAGGAAAAAAAATGAGACTTGCCATTCTTATTTTAAAAGTTGTTTACATTTCTCAAGTGTACACAAACAAGGAAAACTAAAGTACGATAAGCATATGCAGAATTTTTATTATTATTATTATTATTATTATTATTATTATTATTATTATTATTATTATTATTATTATTATTATTATTATTGTCATATTGTCATTATTATTATTATTGTTATTATTGTTATTATTATTATTATTATTATTATTATTATTATTATTATTATTATTATTATTATTATTATTATTATTATTATTATTATTATTATTATTATTATTATTATTATTATTATTATTATTATTATGTTTCTATATATAAACTAAATAGATTTGATAAGTTTTGATGTACTTACTACATTTCGTGTTGAAAAACATATTTACCTTTGTATGTGAATTTAGAATGTTTGAAAGAAAATTTGGGCTCATAGGACGAATTCGTCACCCCAGAAACCCTTTTAATTTAAAAAAAAAAAAAAAACTGTAAAAATATATATATCTGAATTCTTATTTTGTGCACTATTGTAAGTTTTTTTCTTTTTACCTGAATAAATTTTTTTTTTACTTTTATTATTATTATTATTATTATTATTATTATTATTATTATTATTATTATTATTATTATTATTTGATTACGAAAATGCAGTTCACTTTTCGTTTTTTAACCACGTCAAGTTTTTAAGATGAGATGAAACATATATTGGAGCCTCACGTCCTATATAATAAGTTTTATTGTTTATCTTAATCTCCTGTGCAGATCACTAAAAGTATCAAACCGATATTCTTCAAGATCATTCTAGAGTAAAATCTGTTTGCGAAGAATGTTCTAGAGATGTAATTAACCAGTATGTTATAAATTTTAGAAAAGATGCCAGGAGTAAATGTTTTGATTTAGATGTGATACAATAAATATTGTCCTAATTTTTTTCCTTTTTTAAAACATGGTACAATCATCTTTTAAGTTGGATATATAATATATATATATATATATATATATATATATATATATATAATATATATATAATATATATATATATATATATATATATATATATATATAACAGGAGACATAATAAGGGAATAAAAGAAAATCCTCCAAATCCCAAGATTAGGTTAGCGAAAACAGAAGCATAAGGAGAAGAAGATTAAATACAGCAGAAACAACAGAAGACGGCAAGGAATTCCACAGAATAGATTTGGCTGGAAAGGAGAAAGCACCACTACGAACAATACAAATATGCAATGCTCACACAATGTTCTGAATGTAAGGAGCTCCTACTGAAAGACTCACCATAGTCCTTACGCGTAGAAGACCATAGATCAGTAAGACAGGAAAGTATGACACCACAATAGACCTCGAAAATCGAAAATCGAAAGCCATACTGATGATCTGAAAGAAGAGAATAAGATTTCAAATTAAACAGGAAAAGAAAGCTAAGAGTAATTAGAATATAAGTGAGAGCTATAGGATGATAGTTAGAAGTACATATATATCGGCAGAACAAATGCAAGCTACCAACGCAAAAGAAAAGTATTAGCATTGTATAATACTTATACTGTGGTATTAGTATTAAAGCATAGATAATAGAATTGAACAAGAACTGACACCAGCTAGGAAGAACGCTGCCTAGAAACATGAGGAGGAATGCATATATATATATATATATATATATATATATATATATATATATATATATATATATATATATATATATATATATATATATATATATATATATATATATATAAACTTAGTCAAGTTAAAGACCGGATATGTCCCGATACACGCTGTTTGAAATTGTGTATGTCAAAGGATGTTGGGATTATTGATAAAAGTTTTGTTCCAAAATTTATATATATATATATATATATATATATATATATATATATATATATATATATATATATATATATATATATATATATATATATATATATATATATATATATATATATATATATATATATATATTATATAATATAAAATATATTATATATATATATATATATATATATATATATATATATATATATATATATATATATATATATATATATATATATATATATATATATATATATATAAAATTAAAATATACAAACCATAAAGAGGGGAAATAATTATTTTAGCACCTATTAGAAGCAAATTAGTTTGACGTTTGAAATTGCTGACAAAGAATTTTCCTTACTCATTAACATAAGGATGAATAAAAAAGAATTCCTTTGAGAAGGAGACATCATAAGGCTGTGGTAAACAGATTCTCTGTATAATAAATCATAATCCCGATGATCAAGTGTAAAGAAGAAATGATTGAAAGTAGGACTGAATAAAGGAACTAACTAAGGAAAGGAAGGAAGGGGAAGGAAAGAAATAAGGAAAGAAGGAAATAGATTAGGAAAGAACTAAGGAATATAGGTAAGAAAGAAAGACTGGTTGGAAGAAGTGAAAGAAGGAATCATGCTGGTAGGAAAGATGATAAACCATGAGGAATAAAGGACAGAAAGAAAGATTAGATGAAGGAATAAAGACCAAGTGCAATCAAGGAAGAAAAAAATTATTTAATTAAGGAAAGAAAGAGGAAAGGAAGAAAAAAAAGGTATGAGAGATGAATAGAATCATTATTAAAAGAAATAAAAAAAATAAAATCTTAATCTCACAAATAAATCTAAATACTAATAAACTCTTTGAATTTCATCTTTATTAATTATAATTAATATAGACAATTATATTATCTATAATGAGAATAAAGGAAAGACTACGAAACTTGTAAACTTCTCAAGAGTCAATTTAACTCCTAAGTTTACTTTATATTATGAAATTAACAGTTCAAGTGCGTTTGATCTTAATCGTTGAGGGAAGTTTACAAAGAGATTCACTTTAGGAGTCGACTAATGACCAATACCACATGAGTCTGTTTCGTTAACTTATTCGCTAATAATATGAACGTGCATGCTTTAGGCTAGCAAGTATTAGTAACTTTTTTATGTATGAAACTCATCAGAATCATAGATAACAAAATAATAAAATAATTAATCATTCTATTTGGGCAAGAACAGTTCAAGATCTAGTTATTGTTTGAGTCATTTTCGCTGCATTAAAAAATTAAGGAGATGGAAAATATTTTTAAAAAAAAAGTAAGTTCATTCAGTTAGGAAATTTAACTCTAGTGCTCATGCACACTGCCTCCTGCATATTGCCTCATGCACATTGCCTCATAAATAAACATTGCCTCATGCACAGTGCATAACCTACCCTCCATTTTCTTTTTTATTTCACGACCTTGAACTTTGAATAAGTGATCGTCGTAAAAAGAAAGATTATTTCCATTAAAAGAAGATTCAACAATTTTCTCCTATTTTTATTAGACATAAATTGCAATTTGAAAAATCTGAACAATGAAATGTCTTTTTTTAAAAGACTAAATCGAAAAAACATAAATATTTTTTTATGCATCTTTCTTTTGTTGATCTAAAAACCAGTTCGAAAAGTTTTTTTTTTATTTTTTTTTTTTAAGAATATTCTACTTTTTTATCTTTCTTTTTTTTATAACTTTTAGCATTTAGTGATTTCTATAAAACTGATAAAGAACTTTCTATAAATTATCCTAGAACGGAGTCTATATAATAACAAAAATCTTAATGTAAAATAATTTCCAAGAAAAAATAAAATAAATTTCCAAGAAAAAATATTGTAATTAAATCACTTTGCAAAAAATTTAAACACACACGCACACACACACACACACACACACACACACACACATATATATATATATATATATATATATATATATATATATATATATATATATATATATATATATATATATATATATATATATATATATATAAGCATACAGGGTGTCCCAGAATTAAACGGCCCCACTTCACATGCGTGCATATTGATGGAAAATAGAAGCATATTACTCTATACACTTTTGCTCATTAACTTCTCGTTACGGAGATACAGTTCACATCGGTCAAGTGAATAAGTTAAAAATTGCAACATCCACACACTAACGTACGAGACGCGTGAAATGGAAGTAGTGTGCTGGAAGACAAACAACGAAATTATACCTTAGCAATGAGTCGGGCGATAACCTATCGCAGGATAAGTGTACCAACATACAAAATGCAGATATTGTGTACGTGTACGGATTGTGTGATGGAAATGCAAGTGAGGCACTGCTGTATATGCCGTGCGGTATCCAACGGAACGGTTGTTGCTTAGGTCTGTTTTCTAGAGAACGTATCAGCAATTGTATGATACTGAGACATTTAGACCTGCTGGCATTGCTGATGAAGGTTAAGCAGTACTGTGCCACTGCTACCATATCAATGACATTCTCCGGTATTTTGGCGTAAGCCCGTCTTCGAGTGTACGTCTTCGAGAACTTGCTGCTTTACGTTCAGCAATTTGAAGAACACTGGTGGCTGATGGAAGCTATGGATATCACTTGCAACGTGTACAGCATTTACTGCATACCAACACAGGACATCTACGCGACTTCTGTGAATGGGTTATCAGGGAGTGTAATACGAAAAGACGCTTCCCAGAGTCGGCGTTGTGGACGGACGAAGCCATCTTCAGTAGACGAGACACTCACAACTAGAGGAATAGTTAAGTGTGGGCGCAAGAGAATCCTTATGCAATCGGGGAGCACCATTACCAGAACGAATTTAAATGTAATGTGTGGCTGAGTTTACTGGTTCACATTCTCCTCGGAATCTATTTCCTACCTGATCACCTGAACTTCCAGAACTGTCTTCAGTTCCTTCGCAATGGTTTCAACATGATATGAAGTTTCAGTTGAATGGTAGCCCAGCACACGTTGCCAGAGACAAACACACCTGGCTTAATACAAACTAAATGAAAACTCCAACAATGTCCGTTTTACAAAGGTACCTTGCATACATCAAGGCTGGGTGAGGTGCACTTTGAGCACTTATTGTAACCTGTATTTGCTGTATCTGAAGAAGGATTTGCATTTGTGGGAATCCTGTGTCGCATACTGTATTCCCACTCTCTTGGGTTGGCTTCATCGCCAATAACTCCGTAACGAAGCATAACCGACCATACATGAATAGAGTATTATGCTCCTATTTTCCATCAATGAACCCGTATATGAGGTGGCGCCGATTTACTCTGAGACACCCTGTATATGATACATAAATGTCTTAAATTTTTTTTTTAATTTATTTAAATTTTTAAAATTTATTTTATTTTATTTTATTTTATTTTCAAAGAGAAGACAATGAACAACGATGCTTGAAGTCAGAAGAACAAAATTAATTAAATTTTAATGATTGCATTCATGCTTTTGAACATCATTTACAGCAAATTTAGAAGGAAGAAAAAGTTTTGCAAAAAAAAAAAAAATAAATAAAAAAAAAATAAAAAAAAAAAGTAATAAACTGAATACAAAACAAATGTAAATGTATTACAAAAATTCATGCACATATATGTTGTAGCTCTAGTTGTTGTTGTTGTTGTTGTTGTTTGTTTTTGTTGTTTTTGTTGTTGTTGTTTTTGTTTCTGTTGTTGTTTTTGTTGTTATTGTTCTTCTTTCTGTTCTTATTATTACTGTTGTTGTTGCTGTTCTTTTTCTTGTATTATTATTATTATTATTATTATTATTATTATTATTGCCAATAACAATAGAAAAAAATATCATAACAATGCTTTGGCATTTATTTTTCATAACCTTCTTTCAATACTTCAATCAATAAGAAGAAAATAAACGACTTAATAAAGGATTGGTCGAGAGGCTTGTGGAAAACGCTGGA
>SEYY01023978.1:52500-55000 GCA_009176605.1 Armadillidium nasatum | reverse complement strand
AAGAAGAAGAAGAAGAAGAAGAAGAAGAAGAAGAAGAAGAAGAAGAAGAAGAAGAAGAAGAAGAAGAAGAAGAAGAATGACAATTTGTAATTATAAAAATATTATCGTTATATTGTTGTCATAACTATTATAATTATTATTATTTATTATTATTATTATTACTAAACTTGTATTATTATTATTATTATTATTATTATTATATTATTATTTATATTATTATTATTATTATTATTATTATTTACTTTTATTTATTATTATTATTATTATTATTATAATTTTTATTATTTCTTTTGAACAAAGGAAGCAAGTTAAAGAGAAACCGTTTTCCTTGAACAATATATTATTTATAAGTCGTAGCAATAATTGTTGCATATATATATATATATATATATATATATATATATATATATATATATATATATATATATATATATATATATATATATATATATATATATATATATAGTTCAGAAAGAGGCAGAAGTGTGTTAATAATAAAAGCAAAAGAGATTATTACGTGGAAAACCGTAGACTCTACCTCTTTCAGCGTCCAACCCCCTAATCCCAGATTTATCATCTATGCTTCATCCTTTATGTACTCTTCTGGTAAAGTCTAAAACACACTCCCTTTATTTGCTTACTGAACTTTATTTGAATTGAACAACATCAAGCAAAATGTGTCAGGAATCTTCTGCTTTAATTTGGCCTCTCTATAAAATTTATCAATTCTGATAATAATTGGTTGGCCTCCTAAGTTTGCTCACCATAAGAGACATAACATATATATATATATATATATATATATATATATATTATATATATATATATATATATATATATATATAGATATATATATATATATATATATATATATATATATATATATATATAAATAATTTGATAGACCAAATAAGTCTTGAACATTGTGTTACTTTTCTTTTCATAAATCTTGGTACATTCACTTATGAAAATGTAATATTAATAATGATCTTATTATCCGGTATCAATTATTGTAATGGAAAAAAAAGAATAGTACAGAATTTTATTGATATAATTACAGACATTTTGAATTATGTTTATTGCTTCTTCGAACATTCATTTCATTTCAATCATTATTATTTTAGTTTTTTTTGTCCGTTTTATGTTTTATTTTTTATTTTGCAGCTTTGCATTTTCTTGTATTTTATTGTTTATTGTATTCTATTGTTCTTTATTTGTCCGAATAATATTTTAATTTATGTGTTTTGCTGCTCTGAATTATTCATGTAAATATGAATTTAAATAAGTATTTTGTCCGTTGTTGTATATATATATATATATATATATATATATATATATATATATATATATATATATATATATATATATATATATATATATATATATATATATATATATATATATATATATATATATATATATATATATATATATATATATATATATATATATATATATATATATATATATATATATATATATATATATATATATATATATATATATATATATATATATATATATATATATATATATATATATATATATATATATATATATATATATATATATATATATATATATATATATATATATATATATATATATATATATATATATATTCAATGTATTCTATTCTATCTTTAAGGTTTCCATGATTGCTCATTTTTCCTTTCTTTTTATCTAGATTTTTGTTTCTTCAGACATTTTTTTAATTTTAATTTATGTGTCCAAGTTGCTCAACACTGATCATAGTTTATGATCATTTATGTTATTGGTTGTTACATTCGCTTAATTCTTGTCTGTTTAATTCAAAATTCAAATTTTTAACTAGATCTATAGATCTCATCTATGTGTTCTGACATTTTATCAAAAAAGTCAATGGAAATAGATGATATTTTGAAAGCATATTAATTGAAAATTATTTTGTTGAGTGAGTGCAGTGTCAATCTGTACGAATGTCATGCACACAGGTGTCCCAATTCATCTTCTGTATAGTCAAAAGTAGTTACGTATACATATAATTAATCAAACAGTGCATCCATTTGAGATTTTACGAAACTATTTCAATAATGCGATTTAATATTCCTTGTATTTTTTTTAAATTTTTTTCCTAGATGCAGTGATATGAAAGCTTACGTAGAGTTATTATTTATAATGATGGTCTATTCAGTTGGTCAGATAATTATATTATTGACACCTTGTTATTACACAATTTTGGAATCCAAGGAATTGTTCAATAGTTATTTTTAAAACCCTCCATACTTTCCCGTCACTTATGGTTCCTTATTATGAAACACAGATGGAGATACATTACTAATCTCTTTATTACCATCTCAAATTTTAAACAAAAACAATTAAAAAGAGCAGCAACTAGTATAGAAATACCAAAAACTACATCAACAAAATAGGCAGGAAAGCAGCCCATTAATTCTGATAATAATAATAATAATAATAATAACAATAATAATAATAATAATAATAATAATAATAATAATAA
>SEYY01023978.1:12500-15000 GCA_009176605.1 Armadillidium nasatum | reverse complement strand
TCTACTTCCTAGGAAAAAAATTAAATTTGAGAATTTAATCCTGTAAAATGTTTTTTAGCTTAAAAACCTAAAAAGGTTATGTGGAGTGAAACCCCCCCCCCCCCTAAATAAAATATTCCTTAAAAGTTAATGAAAATTTTTACTGTCATTTTTGTAAAAAAAAATAAACTTGAAAGCAATGACCATATTAGCATATCATGAAATATAATAGAAATTTTGGGGATTTAAAACCAGTCGTGTTTTGCTTTTTTTGAGAAGATAAAAATTATAGAAAAATAAATGGTCATTTTTATTGCATGAAATGTTTGCGATTTTATAAGAGGAATGAAAGTAATAATAAAGGTTGCAGTGTTGTCCATAAGTGTGGAAATGAAATCAATTTTATGGAATCGGTTTTCAGAAAATCTGATTCCGATTTTGATTCCGATTCCGACTAATTTGGATTTCCGATCCTGATTCAGGTTACAATTCCAAATGTATAGGATTATACGACTCGGACTCGGACTCGGATTCTGACTCAGACTCAGACTCAGACTTAGACTTAGACTCGGACTCAGACTCGGACTCTGACTCTGACCCGTACTCGGACTCCGACTCGGACTCCGACTCTGATTTTGACTATGACTCAGACTCCTTATATATATATATATTATATATATATATATATATATATATATATATATATATATATATATATATATATATATATATATATATATATATATATATATATATATATATATATATATATATATATTAAACATCCAAGTTTAAAGTTTGCTATCGGATTAAACTTGGATGTTTAATGTATTTTGTCTGCGAGAGTTTTAGCGGACTTAAAATTATGACCTTATATATATATATATATATATATATATATATATATATATATATATATAATATATATATATATATATATATATATATATATATATATATATATATATATATATATATATATATATATATATATATATATATATATATATATATATATATATATATATATATATATATATATATATATATATATATATATATATATATATATATATATATATATATATATATATATATATATATATATATATATATATATATTGGTGTTTTTCGTGTTATTTCTTCTTTAGCAAAACATTATGCAAAACATTATTTCTCAGCAGGAAAAAAATTTTCGACAGGTTAAAATATATATCGGAAAGTTTAATATTTTTTCCTTTTTCTTTTCCCTTTTTCTTTGTTATTTCAACACCCCACACCCCTACCCACCCCAACACCTCCCCAAAAAACCTTCCACCTCTTCTCGAAACAATATATCTTATTTTTAAGAAAACAAAATTAGAAGAAAATGGATAACGATAAAAGAAACAAAAAGACGAAAATAAAAAAATAAAAAATTAAATAAATAAAATCCTTTTAAAGATTTATATTTCTTTCTATTTTGGAATTGATTTGTACGATTAATCCACATCGTAAGAACATCTGCTCAAATCATTCAACTCCTCTTCTCTCCTTCTTTGCAACGCTAAGTAAATAGATACGAAAAATAATGATAATAAAAAAAAATAAAAAAATAAAAAAATAAAAAAACAAAAAAAAAAACACTATCATTAATCTCATTGAGAAGTATTGATGGAATGTAATAAAGAAAGCAAAACAAAGGATCTCTACATTTTGTTTCCTTCGATTTAAAGGAAAAAAATCGCTCACATATATATATATATATATATATATATATATATATATATATATATATATATATATATATATATATATATATATATATATATATATATATATATATAATATATATATATATATATATATATATATATATATATATAATATATATATATATATATAAAAAATTTTTTTAAAAAAAAAATTTAATATTTATTTATAATATATATATATATATATATATATATATATATATATATATATATATATATATATATATATATATATATATATATATTATATTATATATATATATATATATATATATATATATATATATATATATATATATATATATATATTAGTCCTTTCAATACTTTAGTATCTTCCGATGGCACAACTGCTGTTTTACCTTCTTCTAAATCTGAACACTTTTCTCAAACTTTTGCCTCTAATTCATCCATAGACGATTCCGGAGCTATACCTCCTCCTTCAATATCCTCCAACTCATTTATGCCTAAAATTAGAATTTTTTTATAAACACGTCATTTCTGCTCTCTCTGAGCTTTATGCTAAGAAGTGCACGTTCCCGATGGTATTCTTCCTGTGGATTTCAAAACTTGTGCTTTCGAGCTTGCACCCTGCCTTGGTAAACTATTTCGTCTTTGTCATTCTACTTCAACCTTCCTTTCTTGCTGGAAACGTGCGTTCATTCAGCCTGTGCCTAAGAAGAGGACTCCTCATAACCCTCCAACTACCGTCCCATTTCTTTGACCTCCGTTCGCTCTCTAAAGTTTTCGAATCTATCCTTAACAGGAAG
>SEYY01023977.1:17500-22723 GCA_009176605.1 Armadillidium nasatum | reverse complement strand
TTCAATATTTTCGTGAATGCTCTCAGAAGAATCGGAGTAACTATATGCAGAACTGCAATCAAAACCACTACATGACATTTTTGCACGTTCAAAGTTTCTTATCTTTCATAAGTTCTTTTTCTTGCTGCAGTAGTGGCCCTGTCTATTGCACCAAACTGGTTAATTCTTTGTTTTTATCCAACAAACGATTCTCACTTGATCATTGGAATTCGAATATCACATCTACAATTAGTTCTGATGATTTTCTTATCAAAGCAGGTCCATGTACATATATCAAGCATCTCATCAAATGTCATAAGTTTTATCATAAAAATGCTATTTCTTTGTTTGATTGGAACTTTATTGAGTTTGGTAGCTGACATTATCAAGCTTTCAACTTTCATAGCAATTGCCTCGAAAGATATATAAGGAAATGAAAACACATTCCAAATGTGATTGACATCTTTTGCTACCATTCTGTAACATTCTTTTGGCGTTGTTGTGCCCCTCGATTTCGTTTCTTCTCTATTTCTTACAAAAAAGTAATGACGAAAGACATTAGCCTTCGAAGGGATCATCGAGGTTGGAAAGGATGTCGGCTGACCAAATGAGTCATTGTGAGTTTTACTTCTTGTCGACATCTTCATTCTTATTATTATTATTATTATTATTATTATTATTATTATTATTATTATTATTATTATTATTATTATTATTATTATTATTATTATTATTATCGTATTAAGATAGTGAAAAATATTTGCAATTATACTTTATCTGAAAAAGGAAAAAAGTTTGTAAGCATATAAATAACATCCATTGAAACTTAACATATTTATTAGTGTTTGGTAATCAATGGGAATTATATGTATTCCTGCGATCTTTGGTCAGTGGTACTGGCCAGTGGACACTTGTCAAGTGTTCATGACTCTCAAAAGCACATTAGAAGATAACATTCCTTAATTAAAACAAACTCAATGGTTATAAGGTCAAACTAGTTGTTTGCAATCACCAATGAACCTAGGACAAAAGGGGGAATGGGTACGCGAGGGGTACAGGTGATCGCATATGATTTAAAATTTTACCACATTACTCACGACGAAATATAGAACTACGTGCAAAATGTGGAATTATAAAAAAGGAAAATTTTATATGTTTCCGACCCTCTCTCATATATATATATATATATATATATATATATATATATATATATATATAATATATATATATATATATATATATATATATATATATATATATATATATATATATATATATATATATATATATATATATATATATATATATATATATAATATATATAATAGAAAATTTGATTATAAAATAACTCATAGTTTTGAAATGAGAAAGGAAAAAAAAGAGAAAACCCGAATAGGTGAAGACAAACAATTATAATTCACAGAAGTTGGTCTGAAATATTAACATTTATAAAGGGACGAACGTGAAGAGCGAATATTGAATACTTAATTTAGAAATAAGGCCAAAGAGTACAAAGATAATCTAAAGGAAGCAGTGACACTTGTTCAAACAATTGTGTATAAAAATCAATCAATCCAAAAACTTAATTCATAAGAATCAACTATTTGTTATTTATTTATTTTTTATTATTATTATTATTATTATTATTATTATTATTATTATTATTATTATTATTATTATTATTATTATTATTATTATTATTATTATTATTTTATTATTATTATTATTATTATTATTATTTTATTTATATTTATTATTATTATTATTATTATTAAAATTATTATTATTATTATATTATTTATATATAATTATTATTATTTTATTATTATTATTATTATTATTATTATTATTATTATTATTATTATTATTATTATTATTATTATTATTATTATTATTATATTATTATTATTATTATTATTATTATTATTATTATTATTATTATTATTATTATTATTATTATTATTATTATTATTATTATTATTATTATTATTATTATTATTTTAGTTTTTTTTTTTTTTTATTTTTTTTTTTTTTTTTTTTTTTTTTTTTTTTTTTTTTTTTTTTTTTTTTTTTTTTTTTTTTTTTATTTATTTATTTAATACATAAATTCGTCAGAGAATTTGACACAGTTTCAAAGCTTAGCTCATTAATTATATATATATATATATATATATATATATATATATATATATATATATATATATATATATATATATATATATATATATATATATATATATATATATATATATATATATATATATATATATATATATATATATCGGCCAATGGCTTTTATCTAGTTCTCATGATCCGTCTAGTGAACACGCCTAAGACTTTTCTATCCAGAAAAACCTTGAGCAGTTGGTGCAACTCCCTACTCGTATTCTTGGTTTTCTTGATGACCCCAACATACTTGACGTTTTCTTAACCTCTTATCCTTCTCCTTATACTGTTAAACTTTTTCCTCTGGGTTCATCTAATCACTTCCCCAGCATTTTGTTCTGTCTCTTCAAATCTTCCGCAATAATGGCCCCGACTTCGGCGAGGAAAAGTTTCTGGCACTTTACCAGTTTTCCGACTATTCCTCAACTCTGATGGAAATTCGTATGCCTCCGGCCTTTTCCCACCAGAGGTATATATATATATATATATATATATATATATATATATATATATATATATATATATATATATATATATATATATATATATATATATATATATATATATATATATATATATATATATATATATATATATATATATATATATATATATATATATATATATATATATATATATATATATATATATATATATATATATATATATATATATATATATATATATATATATATATATATATGGACTACGTTAATTAGGTAATTAACTCCAAACAAAAGTATCTTCGTATTCCTTTATTAAGATGGCAGATGCAAAATGAAATGATAAATGTGAAGCACAATGCTTCAAGAAAAATAATGACAGTAATCCAAATAAAACACAATATTTTATAACACAGTATTCAGCACTTTATGATCTTCAATGTTATTAATTGTATTAATAGATCGGATATTAATTATTATAATTTCGTTAGCTCGCCTTTGAGAATTTACGGAGCGTGAACTCCTACTCAAGACTCTATCAGACGCTAACTGCCTCTCTTCCTTGCCGCTCTTTTTGAAAGCATTTTGCTACAGGAGATGGTCTGGCTCTCTGATTGGTTGGTTCAACTTAGTGCCGTTTATAGCATCATTATTTCAACTATAGTAATTGTTATCTTATTTCAATTGCCATAAGTAAAATTAACTAACAATAGCCTCGTTAAGGGTTATAACAATGCTGTCGTTTTACAATGAATAATCTATAAACAACACGCAATTATTTTTAATTACGCAAAAGAATTCCGATTTATGTATAATACAGATTCTGATGGCACGAGGGGGGTGAGGAATTGTCTGTTATAGCAAAACTGTTTTACCCCCCCCACAAATTTTCCAAAGTTTGAAGGTAATGGGAAATTTGTCAATCCTTCTTTAGTAAGCCGCGACCAACTATTTTTTTTTTTAATTAAGAAAATTGTAATATAATCACCGCAGAATTTTTTTTAAGTGATCGTCTGCTATTTGTCTCTTTTGCAGTCATGTCTAGGTAGCTTGGAAAATTCTCAGCATTTCTTGTATCCAACAGTAAAGCTTGTTTTGAACGCCTGGTGACAAAAGGGTTTTTGCTTAGCAATATCTTTCTGCGGGGAGGCCATTTTCGGCTCTCTCTCTCCGTCTTAGGAAAAGGGTTATTGCTACTCCTTAAGGTAAGTGGTCATAGCCGCATCTTACCACACGTTCCATATTAAGCCTACCTTGTTTTGAATTCAAGAACAATCTGAAACTTCTTCCTTACTTGTCGTACCGTTTTTACCTTCATTTCGTTTTTGTTTTCTCTTATTTTTCCTTTTTATTTTTTTTTCTCAGCACGCTCATGCTTATTTCTCTCTCTTCCAACTAATAACGAAGTTCTACTGTCTTAACTATCTAGTATTATTATCATTACTATCATTATTATTATTATTATTATTATTATTATTATTATTATTATTATTATTATTATTATTATTATTATTATTATTATTATTATTATTATTATTATTATTAACATTTCATTATTATCACTGTAATCATCACTATTATAACTATTATTCTCGTTATTATTATTATTATTAATTCCATTACTATTATTATTATCATTATAATAAAAAATAAAAAAAAAAAAAAAAAAAAAAATCTAACAAAATATCATTATTATTATTATTATTATTACTATTATTATTATTATTATTATTATTACTATTATTATTATTATTATTATTATTATTATTATTATTATTATTATTATTATTATTATTATTATTACATTTATTATTATTAATATAATTTACCTTGCACATCTTTAAAAAACTAACGATTTTATTTATTTCTTTTATATATATATATTTTTTTTCTATAATTCTAATTCACTAAAACTACAAACACTATTTATTTTTCTCACTACATTTCTTGTTATTCGAAGTCGACTTTCCGTTTTCCTTTTTCATAGATTTTGGGGGTTTACTAGTGAAGCTCTCCTTCCCCCCAACTTTACCTTCGAAGAGTCTCTTTCCTTCTTTCGTCTCAGTGACTGAGTTGGGCTTGCTCTTACGGTTCATTTTTGCCTGTCTTGAAATGCGCCTTATTTTTCTCCCTCCTTCTTTTTCTTAAGGGTGAGGGTATTGTTTTACAACCTTCTCTCTGTTCGACTCCAATTTTTAAGGCAATTTTGTTGTTTGTTTGTCTTGATCTCGTTCTTGTTGTTGTTTTTCTTGCTTCTATTTTCTTATAATATTATTAAATATTATTAATGAAGGGCAGTGTTCCATATATACGTCATATATACGTCACTCTGGGAAATTCACCACTCTGGACTACGTTAATTAGGTAATTAACTCCAAACAAAAGTATCTTCGTATTCCTTTATTAAGATGGCAGATGCAAAATGAAATGATAAATGTGAAGCACAATGCTTCAAGAAAAATAATGGCAGTAATCCAAATAAAACACAATATTTTATAACACAGTATTCAGCACTTTATGATCTTCAATGTTATTAATTGTATTAATAGATCGGATATTAATTATTATAATTTCGTTAGCTCGCCTTTGAGAATTTACGGAGCGTGAACTCCTACTCAAGACTCTATCAGACGCT
>SEYY01023977.1:7500-10000 GCA_009176605.1 Armadillidium nasatum | reverse complement strand
ATTAGAAGAAAGCTGTTTGCAGTGGTGAACGCTTAAATTGCTAAGAAAATGATTTCAGTAAAAGAGAAGATGAGAAAATGTTATATTGTAATGTGTGAAGTGTAGATAGTCAAAATTTGAGATAGTCAGTAGGATTATGTGGTAAATAAACTGAATAGGTGAATAAATATGAATTAATGGAGAGTGGGCAATAGGGTAGAAAATTCAGAAAACTCCATATCAGAAACAAGAGAGAAAACAGCGTCATTGAGAACATAAACACAATGACAATCTTTAGCTTAAAATTGAGGAGAGATACAGTAATAATAAAGTTGCTATCAAAAAGCTAAAACACTTCAGTTTTAGTTAATAATATAATAATAATAATATATATATATATATATATATATATATATATATATATATATATATATATATATATATATATATATATATATATATATATATATATATATATATATATATATATATATAAAATTTTTTTTTTTTTTTTTTAAATTTAAAAAATTTTTTTTTTATTTTTTATTTTTTAAATTCATTTGAATTTTATGCATTAAATAATAAATATTATAATTAATGATGTTTAATTGAAATCATTTATGGATGAGTATTTTTATCCGGTTAATTATTATATATATATATATATATATATATATATATATATATATATATATATATATATATATATATATATATATATATATATATATATATATATATATATATATATATATATATATATATATATATATATATATCCTTTGGTGGTTGAGAAAACAGATAAAGGGAGTGTGTTCCAGACTTTACCAGTAGAGTATATGTAAGATTGAGCATAGACTGTGTAGAAAGGAGGAAGTATACGACGAAAGAGTTCAGAAGAGGAGTGTCCAGTGTAATAGTGATAGTATTGAGAAAGTAACGCAACAATTTGACGGCTGAAAGAAATTGGAGAGAGTTAGTAAGAGCAGGAGAGTTGATGAGACGAAAAATCTTAGGTTCCACCATCTCAAGGAAAGTTGTATGAGTGGAACCACCACAGATGTGTGAATCATACATCATACAGGGGCGAACAACACCTATATAGAGAGCAAGCAACTGGGGTGGTATGAAGAAATTTCGAAGGCGCCTCAGAATACCCAACGTCTTAGTAACTTATTTAGAAAGAGAAGTAATGTTGTCTTTCCATGAAAGATCACGAGAAAAAGATGTATCGAGGATATTAAAAAAGATGAAGGTTTGAGCTGAGTGTTTTCGAAGAAGATATCATTGTTGTGTAGAAGATTATGTTGAGTGGAGAGAGAGGAACAGAGTTTTTGAGGCATGAAAGCAACCATGTTTTCTCTGCCCTAATTTAAAATAGGTGAAAGATCAGAGGTTTGTTGCACCAGTGCTACCCTCCTCGAGTCTACTAACTGCTGTTGTGAGGGACGTCTTTCAAACTGAAAGGAGTAATGAAGGGTGGAGTAATCGGCAAGGGAGTGGATAGGAGATGAACTATCAGAGAGAAGGTCATTAATGAAAAGTAGAAAAGTATTGGGTATAGAACAGAACCCTAAGGAATAACACTAACAATAGATTTAAAGGAAAAACGGAACCGTCTACAAAAACTGATATAGAAATACCGGAAAGGAAATTAGAGAGAAAGATAGATACCGAAAGAGGGAAGTTTAGAAATCAAAGCTTTGTGGTAGAGTCTATCGAAAGCTTTCGATATGTCCAGAGTGACAGCAAAAGATTGCCGAAGAGCGGAGGTCCAAGTGTCAGAGAGAAGGGAAAGATGAACCCCAGTAGAGTGTTTCTTACGAAAGCCATCCTGTCGATCAGAGATAAGATTAAAAGAATTGAAATGTTTCAAAATTTTCCTTTTAAGGATAGATTGGAAGACTTTAGGAAGAACGGAGATCAAAGAAATGGGACGGTAGTTGGAGAGTTGAGAGGGATCCCCCCTTTTCGGCGCAGGCTGAATGGGTGCATGTTTCCAGCAAGAAGGGAAGGTTGAAGTAGAAAGACATAGACGAAATAGTTTATTAAGACAGGGTGGAAGCTCAGAAGCCCAAGTTTTAAGAACCACAGGAGGAATGCCATCGGGACCGTAAGCCTTCTTAGTATTAAACTAAGAGAGAGCAGAAATGACATCTTTAGAAGAAATTATAATTTTAGCCATAAATGAGTTGGAAGTGGTTGAAGGGGGAGGAATAGTTCCGGAATAGTCTACAGTTGAATTATAGGCAAAAGCTTGAGCGAAGAGTTCAGCTTTTAAAGAAGGCAAAGCAGCAATTGTGCCGTCGGAAGATATTAGAGGAGGGGAAGCGGAAGAAGCAAAGTTAGAGTTGACATTTTTTGCAAAATGCCAGAAAGAGCGTGAGGAAGATCAACCAGAAAGATTATCGCATTTTCTACGAAGGAAAGAGTATATATATATATATATATATATATATATATATATATATATATATATATATATATATATATATATATATATATATATATATATATATAT